>JAMQGT020011069.1:0-19486 GCA_024447675.2 Pterophyllum scalare
TTGATTGCTAAAAGAAACATGCAATATAAAAAAATCACTAATTGTCACTGAGTTTATGAACACAGTAAATACTGTGTAATATGTACAAACTCATTGCTGAATGAGTTTGTACATAGTAATTATATTGTGTATCATGACTTACACCATGCCATGTAATTCTGTGTCACAATACACGCCAATATGGGGTGAGCACCAGGAAAAGCAGATACATTTAAGCGTTGGGCTGCTAAAGGGCTCGAAAGGATTCAAAATTGGTATCAGAAGAAAAATGAAACAAAATAGCTTCTCACCGAAGTGAGTTCCTGGATTTAGTTCCATATTCTGAATAAAACTGACTCCACTAGACCACTTATAAAAATGAAAGTGTTTGTGTGGTTAATAAATTTTACTGGAATGTGTAAGAAAACTAGAAGTCCAGCATAGCAGGTGCCTATAACTTGGTTTCACCCATATCCATAAAACTCACCAATGTCCCAGCTTTAATCGGAAGTCTACAACTCCTACAGGATTACTTCCTCTGCTTTTAATCAAGAAAACATCTCACCTATTTCACAGACTTAAAGTTTAGCCCACATGGCTTATGGGAAGTATAAAAACAAAAAATGAGTAAGCAGTACAATTCAAATGATTTAAAAAGGACCTTACTTATCTAAACACAGAAAGCGGGACACAGGATGCACCATGAGGGTTTCCTTCCCCAGATGAACACCAGTAGACTCTTGCTCTACCATGGACCTGTGTAACACTTCACAATTGGTGCAATAATGTCCAACAGATTACATTTGTCTTTTAGAATGCTGATAATACCTTTAAAACAGTGGTAAGGGTTGAAGCTTTTTAAAGACTGCTTTTTTATTGTCTTTTAGAGAAGAAACAATAGGAACAGATTTCACCTAAGTCTCAGATGATTTACAGAATATTCATTAATACAAAATCAAATTTGTGTCCTAAGTTTATATGCTGCTCATTTAGCCAATCCATTTACCTGCTACTTCAACAGTTTGCACACAAAATAATTAATTGGGCATCATAATTAGGTCTATTTTATATGATTAACTGGTGCCGTTTTTTTTGCCAGTGAATTAATTGAAGAGTTTCTATCAAGCAATCTATCTCTTCAGTATTTGGAGGGAAAGCCTGCAGAGTCTCAGCTTGTTACAGAAACACTGAGTCAATGTGCTGCAGCTTGAAGCAACACCTCAAACGGCCTATACGAAAAGTGTTGTTCCCTTGGCACTATGATAATGACTCCAATCTGCTGAACTCCAGCACTGTGCAAATCTGTGAACACACAGTGAGATGTAACAATCAATAAACCCTGTCCTGAGGTAAAGACTCACACTGTAAGAATCATCTCTTTGGTGCAATCGCAGTGAGAGTAATTAACTTTAGAGGCCATCTGAGCACAAACAGCAGCCACTCAGCCACTCTTTGATTCAGATTCACACAGACACTCACACACACAAACTAAAACATTAAAATGGGAATTTGACCTTTCAAAGCAAACCACAAGGGACAAACAGACAACAAAGGAAGTCCAAAGCTATCTCTGGCTATGTTTGCAAGTTTAAAGAATGTGTTGTTAGCTGCAGAGATCGGCTTTAGATTGTTCAACTTAGCAGGCAGCCTCTGGGCCTGAAAAATGAAGCCAACCTGGATGTGCCTCAAGTGGCTATTAAACTTAAGTTCCTTTAATAGCCACTTGAGGCAACTTTTAGAAGAAAATCAGTCCCTCTATAGACTAACTGTTAAAATGTCCAACTTCAGATTTGTTTATTACTGTATATAGTACAAAGTTAGGGTTGTGTGTTCTGAACTGGTAGCTATTGCTGATAGCTTTCTAGGCCTAACCTGGGCTAATTCCAGTCACTGAAGTCAACCTCTCCATCATGTGAGCACCGCCTTTTGGAGCATTTTTATTGGACAAATAATATAGGCTGTTTTGTAGGACAGTCTCTCTATTTGTGCTATTTAAATGTCAAGTTAATTAGTACTAATTAGGAGGTGTCTGTACAGTTTATGGATGCAATACATTTTAGACTATAAGCCAAATAAAGCAGGTTATTTGAATTCATCTTTTGGACTGCTTGGAATTATCTGCTGCTTTTTGATTGTTTTTATCTGTAAGGCGACCTTGAGTGCCCTGAAAGGCGCCTATAAATAAAATGTATAATAAATAATAATAATAATAATAAGTACAGTAGCATTTTTCACAGTTTTCTTACTTATATAGATAAAAGGAGCCTACACTGCAATAAAAATTCAGTGTTAGTTGCAGCCCCGGGGGAGTTTGAGAGGAATATCTACTTCATTTCAAATGCAGCCTATATGGGACAGGTAATACACATGCACGTCCCTTTAAATCAGAGCTTTAACGAGTGCTAAAAACTGTCACTGAAAACAGCCAAACTGACCTTTAGTGGAATTTACCACTCCTAATTAATGTCAGAATACCCTGCTCTTTTCTTTCTGCTCATGTGTGTTCACAAGCCTGCGCATGTTTGTGTAAAAATACGACAGCGCATGTCTACAGAAATCCCAATTCCCAGCTGAGTGATGAGTGTAAACACATAAAATCCACTTGACACATCTGCGGTGAAGCTGTAGGCAGGAAAGGGAGATTTAATAAATGACGATGAGGCCTCTGTGTGTACAGTCAACTGGCCAGACAAATGTTTGATTTCCCTTAAGAACATATTGCTTTGATAAAACACACAAAAAAATCCATTCATTTTGTGTCTGAGCCAGTCCACGTATGTCTGTATTGTTTATATCTGTGCTTCTCTATAAATGAAAGTGAGAGTGAGACTGACAATCCTTGTCTTTTTGCACAAGAAAGAAATCAAAACATAACAATATTATTCTGTCATTAGATTAGATTTGTATTGTAGAAAAGCAGCAAATCTCATTAGAAGAGCTGGGAGAGGTAGAAACAGGGGGAAAAAATAATGTGAGTAGAAAGGTGTAGGAAGATGGGTGTCTAGATCTAATGCATGGAAACAGAATAAGAGAGATGAATAGAGACAGAGAAAGATTAGTGCTGACACTGCTTCCTCTGTGTGCCTGATAAAACCAGATGCATGAGGTTTGGGAAGGTGATGTTCAACTTGGTTTAGACTGGTTTGCCTCTGAGATTTAAAACTGTCAGTGTATGGAGAGGTGAGAAAGGCATGTCTGAGGTAAAAGGGGGAGACATGGAGGCAGCGTGGGGAGAGTAGGTGCGAGCAGGCTTGTTTTTGAACTCCAATTCATATTTTAAATGCACTAATGAGGACATCCAAAGTTTAAAAGAAGTGGTAATAATCTTAAAAGAAGTGGTAATATTATCTAACAGTCTCTAAGAAAGTATACAAGTATATTTCCATCAGGACCACTATAGTCAGAAGAAGACTATTGTTTCCTTTTCCTCCCCATCCTCCCATGACTACACACGGAAAGCCAGGTGCCAAAGGAGAAGCAACAAGACCCTCCCTACAGAAGAGAGCGGGCATCAGTGATAACAGATGCCTGCATCAGAAAGAGGAGGTGTGATGGAGGTGGGTTGCAAAGTGGCTTACAGGTATGCAGCAACTGTGGGCAGCTTAAATTGCACGCTCTATATGAGCCAAATATGGACTGCAACTGAACTAATGAATTAATGTCATGCTTGATTTGATGGAAATATTTTTATTTGTGCCTCATCAGGATCTTTTTCTTCTTTTAACATTTTTTTTCAGACAAGTTTTGATTACTGTTCATAGCATGGTGCAAATGGTTATTATTATTATTATTATTAATGTTGTTATTGTTATTATTAACGTTGAACTAACTGTAACAGTAATTGTAAGAAAGCTCCCGCCAGCTTACTGGAGCTTTGTTTGGAAGCATGCTGCACTGAAACCTTCACACACCACACAGATAAACACAAATAACACAGCAGAGCAAACACACAGTGGGAGATATGGATTTCTGTTGATGACCGTGTTTGAATCGCCTTAAGCTGCACACCTGTGGAGGAGAAGCTCAATAACCGTCTGTCAACAATACATGCCCTGGACTCTATGGTGCATTCACAACTTCCAGACACACAAGCTTCAAAAGAGAAACAACAGCATCTGCTTTTGACTCAGAACTCCAAGTTCTTGACAAAAGCAGATTTATGTGTGTGCAAAATTAATGTGATAAAACCTGTAACTGGTCCGATGCTTTAACTAGGTGTTGACACAGACAAACACTGAGAAGCGTGGACAAAAACACATCCAGACAAAGAGGACTGCTGCTTCACTGCTTTCATCGAAATGAACTCACTCAGACCCTCATTTGTCTTACTGACAGGTGTTCAATCAGGCTCTCTAGATCCAGCATGCAATCACATGCTATTAAGTGACTGCGTGTGCATGTCCGAGTGTGTGTCTTCAACTGCAGTATTGAGCCACTGGTGTGCGAGGGTCCAGCGGAACCTCAGAGGATGTTAGAGAGGTCGAAAAACAGGACATAATAAAACTTTGCAACAGAACATCTTGCTGACTTAACTGCTGGAAGACACAGTAATCAGCTAAGCTGTCTGGTCATATTTGTGTGTACGCAGCTTAATACTCAACACAGAAAAACGCAAGGGAGGCTATGATGGGTTCAAAATCATTCTAAATGAACAAATAACAGAGACACCAACAGCTTCTCAGTTTTACTTGCACAAGGAGGAAATCCCATCCTCTGTGCTCAGCTCCCGGCCAAAGGGACGTGACCGTTCACTGGGCAGAGAGGAAGCGGTCTCCCACGGATCAACCTCCTTGTTCCGCTTTTATTACAGACCTTCACAATAAAAGCACGTGGGTAACATAAAACTCAGTTTACAACATGCAATAAACAGCATTCTTGGCTCTTCCCTTACCATATATGGTAGTAAGCATTCTGTCGAATGTCTGCAAGTTACATTTGTATACGCAGCCTACGTGAGGGTCTGTGTCTTATATGTATTACATATATAAGAATGTGTATGAATGTATTTCCTGTACACTTCAAAATAAAACAGTATAATATAAAACTCATGAAAGATATGATAATTCAATGTAAACAGAAGAAAGTTTACAGAATAATCCTAACAGGCTACAATCAACTAAAATATGAAGAATCAAACAGCAAACTCCAAGACTGCTTAACCCGTAATTATAATTCTGAAAGAACTTGGAATGCTAAAATAATCACGGAAACAAAGCAATAATGAAACTCAACCAAATAGTAATTAAAACTAGAGCGCAGGAATAACAGTGAAAAACAAACTAAAAACTCCAAAAATAACAATAACCAGAAAAGCCCAAAAAATGCCCCAACAAAACCTACAGACCATGAAGTAAACAAGTTCAAATTACTTTCTGAGTTCACAATGAAAAAAGGACATGAACATACTGGAGGAAAACTGTGAAATGAAAACATCGTAATGACCGAAATCAAATCAGACATCAGCTTGTTATAGATGATAACAGAGCCGTGCTTCTGCTACACACAGTAAAGAAAGCATTGATGAGCATGGTTGTTTATATTTGTCACACAAATCATCAGATTCAACTAAATATGAAATAAAACCACACAAACAACCTGACAGCTTTACTTTGTACTTTGGGACACAAAGTGGCCCAAAATCTAATCTGTAAACACAATCTAATTAACTATGGTTTTCACAACTGTCCAAAGTGTTTCTGGAGAAGGCTGAGGAGTTAAGCTGTGGCCGGAGGCAATGAAAAACCGCTTTCCAAGAAGGACGAGAGTGTGACAGAAGATAAGGAAAAAAGGCCAATGGAAGATAATATATAAGAGCAAACAGTTTCATGACAGTGGAATTTCTAGCAACATTATTGTCATGTGTTATATACTTGATCAACCATGACTCTAAAGTATTAAATATATTTAATATATTTAAGTTAAGCTCCCAAACAAGAAATCAATCGATCATTACAGTACAGTCGATGTAGTCACTGCTCTTTGCTTCTTGTCTGAGTTGCAATGCCAAATCACTTTTAGGGAGCAAAAGCACATGACCACTGGCTAATGTAAAGTTTATGAAATGAAATGAAAGTTTAGCTTTTTATTAGCTTTTATTAATTTATCTGCAGTCTTAAAGAAAGATCTACACCACTTGGCTGTTGCCTCCAGAGGCAAGGTTATCAGATGATTGGCATTAGATGTCAATTTTAAGATCAGAGGTCTTTTACTCATTTTAAAACATAATGACTTGAATGTCCTTTTTTTAAATGAGCACCCTACTAAATATATTCATTAAGAGTGAAGCTCTATAGTCAAATTAATGTAGAGTCCCATCTCTTCTGCTAAGTACCCTGTTATCATTCACACTGCTGCACTATAATTGGACTGTTACCTCCAACCTGCTTTCTTCAGAAGCAAAGAACATTTAAGCCAAGAGTGGGTCAGTGCAGATCTATACAAAGGTGTTGTCTTATGAATACACATTAGGACATTCTACATTACATGCTGGAAATCCCAAACATGCATGCCAACTTACTTCTCTGTCCTTGAGCTTCATGGCCAGCACTAGCTGGTTTCTGTGATTGGCCAGTGCTTCTCTGTAATTGCTTTTAGAGAAAAGGGCAGAGCCGAGGTTCCCATGAGCTCGACATTCCCCTGACTGGTCACCTGTGCGAGAAGAACTTAGTAGGTTACCTTTACTGTAGCTTTTTTTTCACACACTATAAACTACCACTTTCAAGTTTCCCATACCTAAAGTCTTGGTCACCTCCAGGTCCTGTTGCATGTAGGCCATACTCTTCTCCACATTACCTAAAGACCAGTATGCAGAACTCAGGGCAGAGTAGACGGATCCACGCAGCTTTAGTGAGCACGTGCCAATCTTCAGCCCCGCCTCCAGGACTACTACAGAGGCCCCATGGAAACCATGCGTCAATAGTTCCTGGCCGATGACAGAGACAACCACAAATGGGCTCTTGTCTAGCTTCATCTTCTGCAGCTGCTGGTAGGTGGGCTCAAGTGAGTCTATGAAGGTGTGACAGACACACAAAAACAGACTGGTGATGTAAGGAAAAGGAATCATTTATCATTTACAGCGTTACAAACATTAATAGAAATGAGATAGATTAGATTAGATAAAACTTTATTAAGCCCTTTAGGAATCATCACGGGGCCATTATATCTGATGCAATGGTTGCTTTGCCTCACTGCCAGTGACATCATCACACAGCCACATCCAATTATACCCGTCGTTATGGCGCAGGTACCTGCTGCAGTATTCTCCTGAACAATAATTGTTACTACTCAGACAAAATCTGGACATTAGCGCTTGTATAGGAAGAGAAGACGTCAAAACTGGAAGCAAAGAAATTGTTTTTCTTTTAAAGTTTTTTCCACAAAGTATCATCTTTTCAAACGGTTCCTCTGTAAATCTCTGAATCTCTCTGCTTTTTTACAGCTATATCATTAAAAAAGCAGTAAAAACAGACCCAATCATGCACTCGTGTCTTCAACTCAGCTGCGGCTTCAGCAGCACAACGCACCAGCTTACAGGAAAATGGTGAACTGCCCACTCTGGGTGTGTGAGGAATTGCTGCCTCGAGTGGAGCCCATTATACTTGTCGAATTGGTCACGTGGTGTGGAAACAGTTATGTCCCCACACCAGTGCTGAAGGTGTGAGTACTTGCTGCAGTATATGCACAATCTGTGTCGCCACTCAAACCGATCTGAGCCTCTACATAAGAACTGGGATAGAAGGAGAAGAAGTCAAAATTGGAAGCAAAAGAATTTGCAGAGGCTCATGAGTCTCTTGGGGTCTTGTTCATGAGTGAGAGGAGATTGACAGGTGGATTGGTACATTGTTAGCAGTGAAACGGATGCTGTTCCGATCTGTTGGGGTGATGACAGAGCTGAGCATGAAAGTGAAGCTCTCGGTTTATCGGTCGATGTACAGAGCTCTGGGCAGTGGCTGAAAAAATGAGATACAAGTGAGAGAAATGAAGTTCTTTCATAGGGTGTCTGAGTTCACCTTTAGAGAGGAGCGTGGTCATTCAGTGGAGCCACGACTCCTCCACATCGAAAGGAGCCTGTTGAGATGATTTGGCAATCTGACTAGGACACCTCCTGTTGACTGCCTTGGGAATGCTTTGGTGTCTTCCACAAAACTACAAAAAGCTGGATTCGGTAGGCTGCTTACACTTCTGTCCTCGTGGCCTGGAGTATGTTCTGGTCCCAGATATGTGTCAGAAAATGGATGGATGGATGAGTGGAAAGCATAGGGGTGAACAGCTTCTTTAATTCCCAGAAATTTAGACCACGTCTATGTCAATTCCCAACCGTTTATGGATTTTTTTTTTTTTTGTGAGTGTGCTGACTTTCCATGAACAGTCTTGAACCTGAACGTCCGCAGATGTTTACGGTGGTGCTTAGTGATGGGAACCTCTTTGAAAAAAAAAAGAAAAAAAGGGGAATTCATAGTCTCTAAATTGGATTACCCAATCAAGAACTGATTGACACTTAAGGGGCCTCTCCTCATTAAACTCATTACGCAGAGGGCATTGTAATATGTTCTGAGTGCTTCTCTCATCTGGATTTTTGCAGCTAGACAATAAAATAGCTATAACTGAAACAATGCAAATAAGAGTTTTAGTACTTATTATATTTATTGACTACAGCTTTTTTGTTACATTTCTGCTCTACTGACTTATAATGTCTTCAAAACGCAACACTACTGCTTCTAGAAAATCTGTTACCATTATGAAATCATTTTGGGGTGATTGGAGGGAAAACTGGACTTAATATCTGGTCCTGACCGGGTTTCAGTGATATAAAATTTACAAAAATCTATACTCAAACTCATGGTTACTTTTTTAATGTGTTTAGCAAAATCCTGCTGTGTCTTTCAGCAGATGGTGAATTTTAAGTACCTGCACTGGAATAGGAATCATGTCCTACAGATGTCTATTTTGTAGACATGGTCTACATTTTCATGTCACTTGACACGCAATTTTCTGATGTACATATGCTTCACTACCAAACTAATTTCTAAATAACAAATTTTGGGTCAGCTGTGACTCAGAAATCAGTGACTGTAATCTGTTAACTTGTGCGTCTCTGCTGAAACTCTTCCCTTGGCTGTGTTACCAAAGCATCCTGCTGATACAGACAGAACACTACACCCACCCTGTCTCTCGTTCCACACAGAAAATGAAATAAAAGTAGAAGTCTTAAAACTCCTGTGTTTGTGCTCATACGCACAACACAGCAACACTATGCAACTTTTAGAAAGTAATAACATGCTTACTCTTAAAAATGGAGACTTGCATTAATAAGCAATAAAATGCATCCACACTTAGAGGCATTGCTACTAAAGCATCATTTGGTCTGGCATGGCCCATTTTAAGCTTATGTAAGCACACTTTAAAGTCTATATTGCTGTGTAATTGCTGTGTAACTTCACACTTTATGAATCCTGCTTTTGCTGCCGTGTTGAGTCCCAGAACAAACACGCAGAGCAAAGTTATCAGTTCAGCGAAAGGGGTCACCTTTTGTTTGCACCTGCTGTCTGATAAGAGCTGCAAAATGATGCTCTACAGATGAGATTTTAATATAATATAGGCTATATGTAACTAGCAGCAAACAACAGTTTTATATTGAAAGATATAAAGGAGTAACAGTACTTATAGTACAGCTTTCTAGATTTTACAAAAAAACTCTGACTTATCACAAGTGAGTTCATTACTTTTGCTGAACTGAAAACATTTTAACCTCTTTAATCCATCTACATTTGCTTACTGTATGTATGAAAGTTCTTTGGTAACTTCTTGGATTCTTATGAGCAACGATGCAGAAAATCAGAAGGTTATAAGAGCTGCTGATGTTTTGTAAATAAGCTCCTAATGCTCACTGGCCTGAATTGTCAGATTTGGTCAAATAATGCATAATAAGAACAAAACTACTGGGCCACCTACACATTACACCTATAGGAACTGCTTGGTCACAGAAACCAGATACCAGTATTATAGCAACAATAATGTCTTACTTTGGAGTAAGAAACAATAGTTTCTAATAATGTTACCTACCTTACCAATTCAAAATCAGTTCAAGGGTGTTAATCTTAATTTTAATATAAAATAAGGCGAATTCTGAAGGACACTGTATGTAAATCCATTTGAAAGCATTTAAAAATTGAACATTTTCTCTCACATTCTAAAATCATTTACTAATGCGAGAATGCAAAACAACCTCCAGCAAACCATAGAAGGACAAATAAACGAGAGCAGCCCCTACTCTTAAATGCTGTTGACAATGCAGCTCCCAAATGTGTGTACTACACACTATATTGGCCTTCTCCACGGTCCAACATGTTGTCCCGCCTCCTGCTTACATAAGCATTGCAACTCCCTTTGCTTTGAAGATTATGGGAGATCAGGTTTTGAAGGTTGCTGCCCTTGGGTGGGAGAACAACCTCCTGCAGTGCATCAGACCTGCTGCTGCTGCTGCCACTGATGCAAACACATTCTCATCATTATCAAAATGGGAGTGTTTTCTTTTCCATCTACTACATTCGTCTGGCAGTGCCGCTGCTTAAACTTTGAAATGATGCCTTTTGTTGTCTGTTGTAAATGCCTAATTTGAAACATGAACAAACGTCCATTATCAATGGCCTTGTGCTTAATACAACCCCTCTGGATACACAAGCTTGACCTCAAAGCGAAACATGATGAATACTCAGCAGGTTTGCTGCCTGGTGCAAGAACACATGCAAAAAGCCCTGCTCTTATTCTGATATGGCTGAAGGGCAAAAACATAACCCAGTGCCAATTCTAGCCTGCAGATTATTCTTGATTGTCTGTTCTCTTCCTTCATCTTTGTATGCTGTTGAGACCGACACATAAAAGTGCACTGTGAACTGTGGGGTGGTTAGATCAATGACACCCCAGAATCTACCTTGTAAATATTTCATCATGAACCCTGCAAGAAGCTAATTCATGCGAATAAACATGATGATAAAACTAAACTGGACCCTTCAGTGTCCTCAGCTCTTCAATTTAAGCATGTTTGTGAAATTCCTAAATCTGGAAGTGGACCTAATCAGAAATTAATCAGTACACATAATACATTTTCTGATGCTTCTGAAGTGTCTACACCCACTGAAGTCTCTCAAACATCAGACATTCCTGCCAGAAATCAGCATTTGCTTTTAAAAATCAGCATCCCACCTCTGTGACCCTCTGCAGCCGCTGGCAATGTGCTGTCTGCATTTAAAGAAGCTTCAGTTTACCAGCCGTCTAAAATGTAACCTCGAACCTGAAGCCCTATGTGCGTACCTTTTGACTTCATCAAAAAAAACCCCACAAGATTCAACACCCAGAGATGGAACGTGACTAAGTACATTTACAGTTGAAGAACTTTTCAAGTGCCCCACAATTGAATCATGTTTATTCAAATGCACTGGTGCTGCTGAAAGCCAATCAAGTTACGTTATGACAATATCCCAAAATCGAGAAACAGCATGGTTGTGTTGCTTGTCATTTGCAGTTGATCACAGCAGAGATTCATCACCCTGTTATGCTGCTGTTATACGAACTAACTTCTAAAACGCAGCTAGATTGGATGATTCTAACTTTTTTATTGAAGCTCTGTATTGTCAGTGATTAGATCTTGTCTCTATAACAATAGCCTGTCCTATTTACAGATTTATTTATTCAATTCATTACTTTAAAAAAAATAAAAATAAAATAAAATTATATATATATATATATATATATATATATATATATATTTTTTTTTTTTTAACCTTCCTAAACTCGACTGCCTTCAACAATATAATGTGGATGGCACTAACACAGCAACCCGCTTCTTAGAATCCTTGTGGCTAACACATCCCCACTCCTGACTACCAGAGACACAAGACGACATCAGTCTTTGTACTATTCACATGGCAGTGGACACGAAGGTTCTCTTAAGATTGAAGCAGGAGTGGATTGGAGTCATGCCTTTACTTCGACAAGTGGATGCTGACAATGACGACCTCTTATCTCCACATTTCTCTTTCTGCTTTATCCAAGATGCCTCTTTTATGCATTTTATGCATCTTACTTTTCTTGATGTATGTCTTTCCTCTCATCTCCCATATCAAATGCGTATCCATTTTTTTGTGCGGCCTGAATCATCAGAGGGATCTTTCTATTTTTTCACATCCCAGTCCCAGAGGAGGGCTACTGAATAAAAGAATAAAAGAAATGTAATAAGTTGACAGTTTCCCCAGTGCATACATCGAACTCTTCTTGCCTACAAGTTTTCCAGCACAAAATTGTAGTTTTCTGCTTATGTTGTTGTTTTTTTCTTTGATTGTCTCTGCCTGTGTAAATGTGACTCGTGTTGTTTCAGATGTGTTGACACAGTAAGAGAAAGGTAGAGTGAAATCAGTTGTTAGGCATTCCTACCTCTTAGAGGCGATTTCATTGCAGCCTCCACCATACCAACAAGTAGCTGGAGGCTCTTGGGGTCTTGGGCAAGGCCGGAGGCAAATGCTGCCAGGGCATCGGCATGACGACCCAGGTACTGCAGGGCAACACCCTGACGAAAGTAAGCCTGCAAAGAAAGAAACAATCATGAAGGCTATCATTTTTTTTTTTTTTTACCTTCAGTGTTTTGACATTTTGAACTGCTTCTTGATTCTCTCTCTCTGGATTGCTGAAGGATGACAAAACACTTTTTTTTAATGCAAAACAGCAATAAAACTTCATATATACATGTGAAAGGGAGGAAGCTAAAGGTGACCAAATTCAGTCTGGAACAGCTGCAATTAATTTAGCAATGGTAAATGGAGTGGTGCTTCTATAGCACATTTCCACTTAATTTGAGCGCTCAAAGCGTTTTCTACTACAAGTCTCCTTCACCCGATCGCACACATTTTCATAGAAGCACTTTTTGTTTTTTTAAATCTAACACACGTAGTAGCACTCCAATGGATGTATCAGGGGCAACTTGGGGTTTCCTATCTTGCCCAGTGATACCTTGGACACATGGACTGAAGGAGCTGGAGACTGATCCACCGACCTTCTGACTGGTTGATGACTCGCTCTCCTGCCTAAGCCAGAGCAACCCTCGATGTAAACATTTACTCAAGTAATTCCGTTCAAGGGGCTTTATTCTTCTCATTTATTCAATATTTCTATTCTTGGACTGACTTCTTGTACTGAGTTGACCATATATACCTACCATTCTCAGCTGTCTGAAGCCATAATGATTACTTGTACAGATACTGATCCCACTGCTTTGAAATCATTTTGCCATGTTTAATATAAGCATCCACCATATTAACAGTACACAGCAGCACTTTCACTTTAAAAGGTCTGTTTAGTTCTTTGTCCAAAATTAATTAAATAAAATTTTTGCACTGAAGCGTGATTGTTGAACAAAAAAAATGACTCATTCAGGTTTTTCCGCCCATTTATATATTATTGGGATTAGACTGTACAGCAAAGAAGACTTTCCATTTTATATTTTTATTTAATTATATTTAAGAAGGCTTTAAAACAGATCGAACAGTAAAAACACTTACAGCAGCCATTCTGCATAAAGAGCACGGTTACATTTGGTAGTTAACAAAAGCTGGTGCAGTTATTTATTTATTTTTCTGTACTTCCAGCTGCTGACTATCAGATGCTCTAACACTGATTGTCTAAAAGCAATCACACATGTTTAAAAGCATATTGGAAACTGTCCTCTTCTCCAAAGCATTTTTACTTTAGACCGATACACTTACCTGTCCATGTTGACACTACTGTATTGTTTGCGTTACACACATATACGTATTTGCCATACATCAATTACTTTTTGTTTTTAATGTGAAGCACACTAAGTGCTCCCTGAATGAAACCTGTGAAATAAATATATTTTGATTAGCTTTACTGTATTGTCATCAAACAAAGCAAGAAATCATTATTCCACATGAGAAAACAACCTCTGAATTAAAAGTAGCTTTTAAAGATCAGTGACAACCCAGAAGTGCTCACTGATTCCTGCATAACTGTAGCACCAATGTGGCATTTACACACTGTTTACACACTCTTTCTATATCACACACACAGCAGCATGGATTTCATTAGGACCTCTTGTGCATCTCACAGCTGGATTAGAGACAATGCATCATGACATCAGATTCATGAGGACGATTGAGGAAATGACACATGCCAAGCAAACACATCGTCTTCTTCTCTCTCTCTCTGCTGGCCGCACTGTAACCTAATCGTCTTCTTCATTCCTCTTCTTTTACCTCTCGTTTATCATTCTGCCCTCCCTCCTCCCATTTAAGTGTGAGCTCTCATGACAGTTTGTGGATGAAGACAAAGAGGAGAGGAATTAGATTACATGCTAGCTGCTGTCCCGCCTGCCACTTTCTGCAGCCACGCAGTCTTTGTCCCCTCCTCGTCTTCGGACAGCTTCATTGAAATGAATGGAGTCTGAGGTCAAGTCTAATCAAATGTATTAATCCTTTAGTGGTCTGCGTGTTGGTGTTGGTGTATAATGTGAACAGGCCCCAGTGTCATTTCACTGATGATTAACACAAAAGTGGTTTAAATGGTTGGTAATTACAGCTGGGGCCATATGCTTTAAAACACTCATCATGAAAATGCCTCAGTCAGTCACAGCTGGGTCAGTAATATATTATTCCCTATTTGTGAAGCACTTTTCAAAAACTAAAGGGCAAAAGTTATAAACTGCTATAAAGTAAGAAAAACTTAGGCTCTCCAATTAAAGTGAGTTTTAAAAAGATTCTTTAAGGGTTTCATGTTCAAGACAGTCTCTCTAATTATTACTGAACCATCCCTGGCTGCCAAATAAAACAGCAAAATGTCAAGCATTCTCAGTAACAGGCCTATAGGGACCTCTGCAAACATCATCAGTATGATTAAGAGAAGGTACAACTGTGGGTCAAAGGAAATGCCATGCACACCTGAAACAATTTGCTGATTCTTAAGTGGATAAAATGCCCAATTTGTAACATAATAGGACCAGACATCCTTCGGATGGTTTCTGACAAAGGGAAGCCCCCCTGTAAGGAAGTGGCTTCAATCACTCAGGTGTTAAACATAGTATGGATACTGAACATATATTCAAATAATGGGTATATACATGTAAATACTGAATAAATGGACTGGTTTTTATATAGAAATTTTGTACTCTACTTGAGCACTCAAAACAGCATGTCCCACCCATTCATACAAGCTCTTTCTACATCTAACTGCTTTCTATTGAACATTCACACACCAATGAATGCATCGGGAGCAACTCTGGGTTCAGTATTTTGCCCAAGGATACTTTGGCATGCAGAGTGGCAGAGCCAGGGATTGAACCACCAAGTTACATGACTGACAATTAGTAGAGGACGTACTCTACCTCCTAAGCCACAGCCACCCCTGAAGTCACAGGGTCTAAGTCATCATTGATGACAACCCCCAACCATAACTATAACACCAGACAATCACAATATGTAATTTTTTATTAGATGAAGGGCCACTACTAACCAGCAACCACTAAATTCTAATTATTAAATTCTAATTATTAAAAAAAAAGTGCAGACAGTTCCTCGTTCTCTTGGTTCTCACTTATAATAAACTGTATGTGTCTGGTTCATGGATTGTGGATGAGGGAAAAAATAAATACACCAGCATGTTATTTGGGCCTTTGAGGTATTTTGAAAAGAATGTTCTATGGATTCGACAGAGATCTCATTTGATGCTTGCAGCTGTTTGTAGGAGTCTTTCCTCTGAGGGTCGAATAAACAGTTGTGCATATTTATGAATGAGGTCCAACATAACAACTGATTATCCATAACACAGGCTGCTTTTCTATATCCCCGAAAATTGCTGTCACAAACAGTCACCATTTTACAAGTTATTTATTTCTTTATTTTCACACAGGGTAGTCTTTGTCCTGCTGTCTGCAGATTGAGTCCTAAGATGATCTTAGTGTTCATCCTAATCTCACCAAAGGCGCACAAATGGCTTATGTTGACCCTTTCTTTGTCTCTAATGCTGTCAGACTATTATTAGACTTTTTTTTATGGATCAAAATCAGAACAGCAAGTCCAGAGACTATATTTATTGTAATCTACATTAACATTGTATTCTATTCTTTCTGGTGACATCCATTACCTCCAGTGCCACTCCTTGCAGCTGCACCAAGAATTCTATCCAAAGACCCACACTGGCATCATTTTCAGACTGACTCAGGTCATTACTTGAATACATTTACCATTCATTCCACATCTCCCTCTGGAGACACAAGACACTTTATCTGCACAATCTAATAATTCCAATTTTAGTTAAATTACAATTCTGTCTTCCAATGAGCAGTAATATTTTTCACCATGAGTCTAAGTATAATTATATTAATCATGATATCAATACTCAAAACAATTGTGATTATAATTCTTTCCCATAATTAGGGAGTCCTGCAATAGACAATAGACAGAAAACTTTCTATTTGATAATTAGAAAACAATTGTAAAGCAGTACCTGCTACCAGCAATGATGCCAAGTGTCCATGCTGAGGAGGGAGAGACAGCAGCCTGCCCTCTGACCCTCATCCAAGCTGGAGAGGATAGCAGTGGAGTTGGATTGGGATGTAGAGCTGGGGTGACATATGGACACCCCACCTGTCTGCCTACCTCTACTTAGCACTGCCCCTCAAAACTCCCGCCTTCACGCTGATCTGGCTGCTGTACAGAGGATGCAGTGTTTCTCATTTAGGCATTCATGTCCTACTCTGGACCTTCTGGGAGGACAATTCAGTCAAATGAGGATGATTACATCAGAGGAGGAAAGTTATAATCATAGCAATGATCATTATCTTAGTGTGAGCAGACAAGCAGAGCAAGGTAAGGTTGAGCGTGTGTGTGTGTGTGTGCGTGTGTGTGCGCGCGTGTGTGTGTGTGTGTTGGAGCTTTCTACCCCTATCAGTCGTATAAACATGCCAGATCCAGGCAGAAAATGACAGCAGGACGAGTCTGCCTGCACCACCACCTCCAGCCTCCTGCTCACACACATCCTGCCTATTAGCTCAGTCTGGCTACACTGCCCGCTAAGCACATGCAGGGGGTGCAGACAGTCAAACAGAAACACACATACAACACCACCGCCTCGCGAACACAGAAACACACTCTTGGTCTCGCTTGTTCGTCTATCTCTCAGCAGTGTTCTGGAGCATCTCTGAAAAATCCTGTCAGATTAGAGAGTCTCTTCCCAAGCTGCTGTGGTTATGTCTGGGTTGTCTAGTTTGCAGGTATTTCACACTGATTCCCAGTTGAGGACTTAGACAGGCCCTTTAACATTTGCTGACAGATGTGTCAGTTAAAATGAAGTGATCAATAAAAAAAATGTTTTCTGTGTTCATACTTATGGGGAAAACACAGCCAAAGTGTCTGTTTTAAAGCTCAAATGTTTTTAGAATACCAAATAATAATGTGAAATGTGTCATTCAAAGATGAACTGACGTGAACCTACAGCTGAATCTGCATTTCTGCAGGGGCCTTAACTTTATGTAGCTCTTTAGAGATTTTCAGCAAGCAAAAACCTGTCCACCTGTCAACCTGTTCCATTGATTTACTGCTTGGTTCAGTCTCGTTGCTGTCATAGAGTTAGTTTTTTCAGAGAGAAAAAACCCCAACAATTCTGTACACAGATACAGTCAGGGAACACAGTGGAGCATTTACCAGCTAAGAAGGTATTTCATAAAAGAGAAGATGGGGACAACCAACAGAGTAAAAAGAGTCAGTATTGAACTTGGATTAGGACAGTGATCAGAAGTGCAGATGTAAATGAATGTTGCTCCCATAGACTGTATAAAAAGATGGACGTAGCCACCATGACATCACCCATTAGTTTTAGATTCTGCATTTTTAAGCCTCAATGTTATATTGAAGCCAGAGGGGCTATATTTGTATAAGAGAGTGGTGTGCTAAGTTTTCAACTAAGGCTAGCAAGCTTGGTTAGCAAGCTAGATCCATAAACAGTACCGGTGCAATGCACAAATGCAGCAACCTGGGCCCATTGTTCATAAGGTGTAATCCAGATAAAAATGATCTGGCTTTGGTAATCTATTTTTTTCACCTTCCATGGAGCACATAATCCAGCTCACTTTTGTCCTGGTTCTTCAAAAAAGACCTGGATAGGATCACTCTGATCCAGGGACAGACTTTTAAGGATTACCAAATCTGGATTACCAGGGGGTGCCATAATTCACTCAAAATAGAAGATCCTTAATTAATTATATTAAGTTTGATATTAACAGCTATGTGGAATATGTCATTTGAAATAAATTCATTATTTTATCCACAACAGTGTTTACCTCACCTACTTTATCATGATACAGATGCATAGTTGAAAATACTAAAACATTTTTCAAATACTGAGGAAAACAACTGGTAGAACAGCAAGCACTGAGTAATTTAAAAAAAGAGAAAAATAAAGACTATTTAGAATTCTTCAGATGTTGAAACACCAGTGTTATGCAGATGTGTTGGATTTCAAGTCTTGCTTTAGTCTTTAGTCTGCTGTTGGGCAAGAGTATTTTGTTCCTTGGCCAGGCAAATCAGTACATTTGCTCTTTAAATTTCACATTTAACAAGTGTCATATATGCATCATCATTAAATGTCTTTGGCAAAGACCTCTTTAAGCCTCTTTTCTTGGCTGCTGAAGCAGTAGCTGCTGCATGTTCAAATCCACCAGAGCAATATAACACTGAACAACTATAAGCAAGGTTACACTTTGGTATTGCTAATCTGTCCCTGATGCACGCATCGTGAATGAAAGTGTTCTTTACAGAGAGCTTCAAATCAGTAATGATCGATTAAGATACGTCTTTAAAATTACAATTACTGTCGTACCTAAAACAAGTACTGCATTGTACTGCATAAAAAAAAAAGCACTATCACAAAAGCGACAAAGTAAGAGAAAAAAACAGCTACTGCTGCTGCTATTAGCTAGCAAAGCAGGTCTGACCACAACAACAAGGTTCAAAACATGAACACACATGAACACACTTTCTGCACTATTTGTCTTTATGCCTCTACTCCATGGGGTCCTGACCACTGTGCAATCATTCCACCTTTGAAAAAGAACAGTTCAAAGAAATCATTAAAAGCCTCGTATTACCATCACATTCATGCCCATGACGAGTGGATGTAAACATCTGTCCACAATTGTATTGCTATAGCACAGCTGGATGAACTGGGGATGGCTGTAAGACGTTCTAGGATTTTGTCAACCATTAAATGTAATGAAAAGAAATGTGGCAGCTAAATCTACTAATAAAGCACAACACTGGTAGTAAATCAGAATGGGAAAGAAAAATTCCAACTCTTTCTTCTAATGACATTCAAAAAAGCATAAACACCAACCAACATGGTAGCAGTTTTATGAATTAGGTACAGCGGTGCATTGAGCTAAACTGCTAAAGTCGGATAGGACACATGGACGCAACGAGCACAACGGAAAACTTTTCATATTCAGATT
>JAMQGT020011070.1:0-92500 GCA_024447675.2 Pterophyllum scalare
GGGGAGACTAATCTAGTTGCAAAAAGAAATCAGAAGGCGCAATAGTGATGAACAAGCTGACAGATGAGGTGAAGCAATGATATTTGCAGACAACATTGTGATCTGTAGTGAGAGTAGGGGGCAGGTGGAAGACAGCCCAGAGAGGTGGAGGTTTGCTCTGAAGAGAAAAGGATGGAATGTCAGTAGAAGCAAGACAGAATATGTGTGAATGAGAGGGAAGCAGGTCTAATGGTGAGGATGCAAGTAGCAGTAGGTAGTCAAGTGTTTAAATACCTGGAGTCAACCATCCAAAGCAATGGGCAGTGCACAAAAGAGGTGAAGAAGAGAGTGGGGGCAGGGGACAGGAAGGATAGCAGCAAGAATGAAAAGGAAGGTTTACAAGATGGTAGTGAGACCTGCTGTGATGTTTGGTTTGGAGATGGTGGCACTGAAAACAAAACAGGATGCAGAGCTGAAGGTGTTGAGATTTTTATTGTAAGTGACCAGAATGGACAATATTAGTAATGAGTACGTCAGAGGGACAGCTCAGGTTTAGCAGTTTGGAGATAGAGAGACAAGATTGAGATGGTTTCCACCATGACGGTGGATATGACGGACAAAGGATTTTGAATATGGAGCTGTCAGGAAGGAGGAAAAGAGGAAGAACACAGAAAAAAATTCATGGATGTAGTTCAAAGAGGACATGCAGAGGGTTGGTGTGACAGAGGAGGATGCTAGAGATTGTGTGAGATGGAGACAAATGATCTGCTGTGGTGACCCCTAAAGGGAGCAACTGAAAGATGAAGAAGAAGAATAACTGCATGTACCTGTTCCTTCTCCCTGTCATGAACCTCAGAGGAGTACTCAATCCTATACTTCACTTTTACTTTGATGTACTTCGGGACATTTGCATGCCATGAAACATTCAGCTGTCCCACTTGGCCAATTGGTTGTAAAGACACATCAGTTGGTGGATCTAAAAGAACTAAAGGCAAAACATTAGAGGTTAGTAGCTGGGGTTGGAACAACATCACAGAAGGAATAACACATTATAGAATTATGGAAACCACTGCTGAGAGTAATTCACTAGATCTGTGGCAATGGCTGACGTTGCCCCTGACTTTCAGGTCAACCGATAATAGCTACAATAAGCTAGCACTACTTTTTGCTCTGTCTGCTCTCTATTTAGTTAACATGGTTACTTCCTTGCAAATCTTCCTTGAGCCATTGGGTCCTTTAAATCAAGATTCAAGGAAGCAAAGATGGAAACCTTATATTCACTACATGGAGATTCCAGTTCACTCATGAAAATGAAAATAGTGAATTGTGAAGTAGTTAAATAAAAAAAACAACTAATATACTTCAATGTTTTTTCATGATGAAAAAATCAATTTGTAATGACAAAATGTTCTACCATGCTCGTTCACATAAAGAGTCCGATTGTAGAGGGTGGTGTTGGTAACGGCTTCAGTGACTTCAAGGTATGTTTCACAAAACAATAAAACGTCTCCTTCAGGAAACGAGCAGATATGTAGGAAAGTTCCCTCCTCTGTTCTCTGGATGGATATTTCACACCTCTTTGTTGGCTGGCTTGATTAGCATGAAAAAAAACCCCACAACAGACAGGGGCGCACATTAATGAGTCAATAAAACAGTTTTATGGCACCTTGCATTGCGAGTGACTAACATGATTAAAGTATCAACACATAATTTTATTTGCATTTAAAAATTAAACAAATAAACTAAGAACTCTCCTAAAATGTGATCTACACTGTATTGCCAAAAATATTCGTTCATCTGCCTTCGCATGCATATGAACTTGAGTAACCTCCCATTCTAAATCCATAGGGTTTAATATGATGTCCAGCCACCCTTTGCAGTTATAAGAGCTTCAACTCTTCTGGGAAGGCTTTACACAAGGTTTAGGGGTGTGTTTATGGGAATTTTTGACCATTTTTCCAGAAGCGCATTTGTGAGGTCAGACACTGATGTTGGATAAGAAGCCCTGGCTCACAGTCGCTGCTCTAATTCATCCCAAAGGTATTCTTTCGGGTTGAGGTCTGGGACTCTGTGCAGGTGAGTCAAGTTTTTCCACACCAAACTTGCTCATCCATGTCTTTATGGACCTGCTTTGTGCACTGGTGTGCAGTCATGTTGGAACAGGAAGGGGCCATCCCCAAACTGTTCCCACAAAGTTGGGAGCATCAAATTGTCCAAAATCTCTTGGTATGCTGAAGTATTAAGAGTTCCTTTCATTGGAACTAAGGTGCCCAACTGCTGAAAACCATCCCCACAACACATTCCCACCTCCATCAAACTTTACACTTGGCACAATGCAGTCAGACAAGTACCGTTCTCCTGGCAACCATCAAACCCAGACTCGTCCATCCACTCAGCCAGATGGAGAAGCGTGATGTGTCACTTCAAAGAACATGTATCCACTGCTCTAGAGTCCAGTGATGGTGTGCCTTACACCACTGAATTTGATGCTTTGCATTGTGCTTGGCCATGGAAACCCATTCCATGAAGCTCTCTACACACTGTTATTGAGCTAATCTGAAGGCCACGTGAAGTTTGGAGGTCTGTAGCGACTGACTCTGCAGAAAATCGGTGTCCTCTGCAAACTATGAGCCTCAGCATCTGCTGAACCTGCTCTGTCATTTTGTCCTGGCCTGCCACTTCATGGATGAGTTGCTGTCGTTCCCAGTCACTTCCACTTTGTCATAATATCACTAACAGTTGAGTGTGGAATATTTAGTGGCAAGGAAATTTCAAGAGTGAACTTGTTGCACAGGTGGCATCCTATCACGGTACCATGCTGGAATTCACTGAGCTCCTGAGAGCGACCCATTCGTTCACAAATATTTGTATGCCTAGGCGCTCGGTTTATACACCTGTGGCCATCGAAGTGATTGGAACACCTGAATGATTTGAATGGGCGAATGAATACTTTTGGCAATATAGTGTATATATAGTGGCAGTCAATGATCACAGGATATCTTACAGATATAATGTTAAATAAATATCAGTAGCATGCCAAAAGTATCAAAAACTGTATAAACATGATGCACAGAGAACATAATACTTAAACAGTTTGCCAAAATATAAAAAGTTCAGTAGATTTACAGTTTATAACATACTCTGCAGAGTAGAGTAAATCATAAGTCCGGTTGTCTTTGGTCTCAAAGAAGCAGATGAAATCAAACAGTGTCCGAGAGAAACACCTGGGATTTGGCTCATCCTTTAAGTGCAAAACATCTGCTCCAAAAATGACAAACATAATAAATGAGAACCACTGGAATTACTGCACCCAGAAGTTATACATGTTTTTAACTTGTAACAGTGAGATATCACTTTCTGGCTGTCACTTACGACCTTTCTGTTGCACAAAAAATAAAAAGCATTACAAAGTGGGAATAGCACCCAAGTGATAAAATATCACCACAACAACAAAATAACATGCTCTGAGTACGCATTGCTGCTATTATCATTCTTTGCAATAGATAATGTGGCTACAGCTATAGTAATAGCACCTGTTCGCTCAAAAAACATATTCTGAAACTTAACTTTTATTGAAGTTCCATAATATACAATTCAGTGTTGATAAATAAACCATCCTTAAAATCCTACCTTCCTTTGACAGATGACTGACGTTTCCATTGCTGAGCTGTATCCCAGGCACAAAGGAAGTTTGTATCCACAGTAAAATGAGTATCCTCAGTCTGTAGAGGAAATTCATTGTAAACTGAGACTTTGTGGATTCTAAACCACCATGGCTGTTACATTAACACAGCGCGCTTGTGTATGTACAGTGTGTATGCTGTTTGCTATTAATGGCTTTAAGTAGGCATGGGTGGGTAGGGTAGAGCAGTGTTGAGGGGGGTTGTACTTAAAACAGGAAGCATGCTTTCATTACAGTGGAAGTAGGCACCAAAAAAGCAGATGGACTGATTAGACCTAAATTCTACCTTTTCCATCAGTTTTAACCAGGAAGAATAAAAAATGGTCGCTGCAAACGAAAACCGAAATTTATTTATGATTGATTTATGATCTTAGTGAGTGTTCGGTTCCTTTCTATTAGTTGCTATTATCTATTATTTCTTTCAAAAGTATGTTTTCTTGTTGTTTTATTTTTGTTTGTTTGTTTTTTAAAGGATGTGGTGAAAGGCACACACTAGGATTGAAGCACACCGGTGGAGTCCTTCAGATGCTTTAAATTTCTCGGTGGCCAAATTCAACAGACACCTCTTTCAGTCTCTTAATATTTCCTTCCTAATGATGAGCACAGAAGAGAGGTTTTGCCTTCTAAAACGACAGAGACAAACTCTGCTAATTAACCACATCCTGATCTACTGCAGTCGCAGAGCACACAACACAGTTCTGTGCTTCAAAACACCTCAGAAAATCCACATTTTCATTCTAATCATCATCCTCCAGTTAATTTGGTTTAAATAGCTGTAACTATTACTACTTTAGTTTGATCAAAATGAAAAATCTGGCTTCATCCACAGTTAAAGTATGGAAGATTTGTTCAAATTTTGAATTGCCATTCCCATTTGGATAGCCCCAAAGGATCTTATTTAAACTAGAGGACTCAAAATGTTCCATATTAGTGGTTTTTTTTGTTTGCTTGTTTTTTCTGAACAAACCTGGTGTTTAAAAAAAACAAACATTTTGACTTCACACTATTAGGATGCATGAATAAAACATTTGAGACCAGAAAAGCAAACCTATCAGCAGACTGCTGAGCACAGGCATCCACAGATTTGATCTCTACCAACATGAAAAGGAGCTTAGATGGAAACCTTGAGTCTAAACTGCCTTGCTCTTGCAGTTGTACACACATATTTCCTAAGAAAAGAATCCCTTTTATGCCTTAATTTGGTTCTGCAACATAAACTCTACACCTTTGTGTAGATATATGAATATGCAAACCAGGCACTGCCTCACCTTCTGCCACTTTTCTGTATCCATACTTTGTGTATCTGTGAGCCATACTCACAAATGATCTTGCTCAGTGAGGGATGGTTTATACATTGAGGTGATCAGCTTGCAGCCCTGCTGAGGTTATTGAAGCCCAGCTTGCTCTGAAAGCATCCTTCAGCTCATCTATAGTCCCTCTCCATTGCATGTGCATCTTTTCCTACTTTTTTCCAGCTTTCCATTAATATGCTTTATTATAGTGCTCTGTGAAAAGCCAGCCTTTTCAGGAATGATCTTCTGTGGCTAACTCTCCTTGTGGAGGGGGTTGATGGTCATCATCTGGAGACAACTGTCAACTCAGCACTCTTCCCCATTGTGGTTGTGTGTATAGAACTAGACCAACAGATAAATGGGATTTATACTGTCTGAGCAATAATTTACTCAAACACAAAAATTCTAATAATCTGCTATATTAGATTTCTTATTTCATAAGCTCATAAACCGTAATCATCCAAATTTAAACAAAAAAAGTCTTAAAATGTTTACATTTATGTGTAATGAATACAGAATATATTAAACATTTACCCTTCTGAATTGCATTATGAAAAAAAAGGACTTTTTCACGATATTTTGTATTTTGAGATACACATAGTAAGCTGGAGAAAAGCTGAGCTCTGCCCTATTGTTTTCCATATATAAATATCTGAGTCAAATCAGAGCTCAACTCTCTCACTGAGCTGACATCAGTGTAAACAGACAACAAACACTCTTACCTTGACTTTGTAATCAAACAGCTAGCTGTTACATAATTTTATATGTTTGGCAATGGTTGATGCCAAAATGCCAGCTAAGACAGGTTAGCCATCCTCTGGCAGCAACAGGATGAAACCCTGGCTGTCTGAACATGGGTTTTAAGGCACTGATCTGTTCTCAATCATGGCACTGCGAATTCTAGCATATAAGAAACATCATGTGACTGTGAATAAGTAAAAAAAGAAAAAAAGATCTAATGTTACAGGATCCATATCTTAAAACACAAATGAGGAAACTTGTTGTGAACTGCTACTACTGATAACTCTGTTTCATAGTTGAATTTTTGCTGGTCAAACTATCAGCTGCTGATATCTCAAATGTCATTATGAATATGCTGAATTGTGGTGCTGTGTATAAGGTAGTTACAAAACATTGAATAAGAGCTAAAATGTGACAGAAACTTGTAGTGTGGTATCATTTTTTTTAGACTTGAGGATGTTTGTGTGAACCGCAGCTGAACCCAGAAGCTTCGTTCTGGAGTTGTGTTAGCTGAAAACAGGCTCAACCCTTCAAATAAATTAAGCTTTGTTACTTTCTTTCTTCTCTGTATGCTTTAGTAACAGGCCCCTAGTGAGTGGGCTGCCGACAGATTATATTTGATCCTGGAAAAAAACAGGAAAATGATGAGATGGATGACAGCAGTGTGTTTAAATGTGTTTAAAGCACAACTATTCAATAGAGTAAGGGTGCATTGTATATGCAAGGTGTTTCGGAGTATGAGAAGTAAGGTGTGAAACCAGTGGGTCCTGGAATATAAACCATCCCTGGCGGTATGTAGGTGAAGAGAGTGTTGCGAGAGTGGGATGGGGCTGGAAGGATGGGTCACCCAACATACCCAACACTGGTTTGGCATACCCAACCAAAACTAAGTCAGGAAAGTCAGCAGCTGAGCGCATCTTTGGTGACTTCATCCAGCGTTTTGGGTATCCTGGCAGGCTGCATCATGACCAGAGCTGTGAATTTCAAAATGAGTTCTTCGGGACTCTAAGGGATTGGCTGGGATTGGACAGTGGAGGACCACACCGTACCATCCTCAATGCAATCCTGTTGAGGGATTTAATCAAACCCTCTTGCGGATGCTTAGGACACATGGTGACAAAGAAAAGGAAACGCTGGAAAGATCACCTCCAGCAAATAGTGCACACTTACAACTGTACGCGGCATGAGTCCACAGGGTACTCTCCTTATTTTATGTTGTATGGGCATCACCCCCCGTCTTCCAATAGACTTGTTGTTTGGCCTAATTGGGGAGAAAAAAAAAACATTGTCTCAGAAAAATGGGCTGAAAAGATGACTGAAGCATACAAGATTGCTTGTGAGAACAGTAGACGGTCCAGTGCAAAAAGCAGATCCTATTACAACAAAAAAAAACTCAGGGGTGTTGTCTTGCATCCTGGGGACAGGGTCCTCCTTAGAAATTTCTCATGAGGACCCTGCAGGAGACAAATAGAAGACTTGAGTGCTCCACCGTAACTTGTTGCTACTTGTGAAAGACCTGCCAGTTGAGGCTCCACCCAAACATCCCTGGACCTACACTAAGGGGATGAACAAAACCAAACAATCAGTCATGCAACAGAAACATGAGGAGACGGTCTGAAACAAGTGACTCAGACTCTGAAGGGAGTAGTGAAAGATTTTGGTTGAGAATTCCTGCAAAAGAGAGAGAGTTTATTTGGAAAAAGGTTTACCACAGCATACCTACCCCAGTTCAGACAAACCCATTTCCTTCAAAAGCCAACAGTCACGTACAATTACCTGTAAGGGAGGAAAGTCCTACTAGTAGGCCAGTCAGTCAGTAGTGAAGTGATTGCTGTTATTCCATCTCAACATTTTCCCGTTTTTTCAGGTTAGTTAGTAACAAAATCCCACGTGGCCCTTAGTATGGCGCAACCCAGTAGTTTCTCTGTCATCCAAAAGGCTTTTCCAGATTGCCTCACCTTCATAAAATTAATATTCAGACAGTAGCAGAACTGATCATACTCGTATTAAATTTGTTTTCATGTACTGTTAAAACACAATCTTTTATCTAATGTGAATTTCAATGTCATGCATATGTTTATGTGTTTTTTAATTGTAGATTGTGTGTCTGAAGATATGTGGAAGCCCAGGAATAAATGCTAAGGCTACAGCTGATGCTAATAGCGATTCTAACAAAACTAGCACAAATCCTGTCAAGGATTGCTATAGATGCTAACATAGTTGCACATATATGCAATGCCATTTCACCAAGTCAAAACTCTAATTCAAGATATTTATAATCACATTTTAAAAAGGCAGAATTTAAGTTTACATTTACACTCACCTGCCGCTTCATTTGACACACCTTGCTAGTACCTGGTTGAACCCCCTTTTGGATTCAGTAAGGTGCTGGAAACATTTCTCACAGTTGCTGCGGATTTGCTGGCTGCATTTCCATGATGCTAACCTCTCATTCCACCACATCCCTAAGGTGCTCTATTGGATTGTAATCTGGTAACTGTGGAGGCCCTTTAAGTACAGAGAACTCACTGTCATGTTCAAAAAACCAGTTTGAGCTGATTTGAGCAACAAGACATTTTCACCCAGAGAGCTGCTGCTCACTGGATATTTTCTCTTCTTTAGGCTGTTCTCTGTAAACTCTAGAGATGGCTGTGTGTGAAAATCCCAGCAGATCAGCAGTTTATGAAATCCTCAGACCAGTCCACCTGGCACCAACAACCATGCTACGCTCAACGTCACTTAAATCACCTTTCTTTCTGATTCTGATGCTCAGTTTGAGCTTCTGTCATCTTAACTTTGTATACAAGCCTAAATGTACTGAGTTGCTGCCATGTGATTGGCTGGTTAAACATTTGCATTAACAAGCAGTTGAACAGGTATACCTAATAAAGTGACCGCGTGGTTATATTTAGGTTGTAGGTTATTTTTAAGATTACACTTCACAACTATCAGCCTAATGACATCAGTTTTATGTGCAATCCTTTGAATGGCATAAGAGTACAGAGCATGCCAAAAAATATATCTGTAGGTAGGTACTGGGAAACAAGATGTTAATTTATTTAAAAATGGATACAATTTGATAATTTATCTTTGATAAAGTCTTTTTTCTCTATCGGGTAATTCTCCTAAGAAATAATAGGCTATGTCACATAGAGGAAATTTAGGATTATTTCTCTATAGAATATACACTTCCTGTTATATTAGAATAGGCAACTGTTATAGTCTGAGGGGTTTTCGTGGCTTTGAATCTTGCTTGACTACGGAGTTTTGAATCCATAGTCAAGTGAGGTTTGGATATTTAGTTTTACGATATGTTTATTCTAGTGAGGAGTTTCAGTTTTGTGATGCTTTTGAGTGTCTGTCTGAACTCGCCAGTGCTCCTTATGCATCATGTTTTAGTGTGAGTGTCTTGTCTCCGTGTTTGGCATTTATCTTTTGAGCTGTTCCTGTTGTGACTTGCTTCGAGTTTTACTTCCCCCTGTGATGTCTTGATTATCAGCACCTGTGTCCCAATTTCCCAACTGCCTCCATTTCCCTATGTCCTCGAGTAGATTTTATACTTTTGACCCTGCGTTCAACCTGAAGACAACAAACTTCTGCTTTTTTGCAGCTTTTTCATAATCTTACATCATCTTGTGACCACTTACAGGCACTGTCCTCACTGTTGCAAAGACTTCACTGTACAATTGTAAATGAAACATTTCACTCTGGAATAGATGAGAAAAAACAATATGAACAACAGGAATTTGGTTATTTTTGCTGATGTCTGTGTGCAGTTCTAGGAAGTAAAGGCTCATGAGCTATATTTCTTGTACTCTGTGATGTTGATTGACCAGTAGTGCTAAAATATGTTAAGACTTATATACTTAGACCAGAAGACAGCTTTAAAAAAAAAAGTGTAGCCAGTATAGAACTATGGCAGTGTTACAGGAGTCAGTTTCAATTTGTTGCTACTTTTACCATATTTACAATCATCATATTGTTATGGTACTGGTTTCATTGTTATTCTTGACACTGATAGAGAAGCATGCATGACCTTGGGGGTCCATTGCTGATAGGCAGCTGGCACTTAATGAACAATCAAAGGCAGCTGATGGCAGCAGGGAGACCACAAAGAACAGTCATGCTATTGCATCATCTTGGTAATTGTGGTTCTAGCATCCATGGGCCCAAAACCTGTCAGTTAAATTCCTGTGGATAATGTGCTTTGAAAGTCTTTTGGGAATACTATGAAGAAAGAGAGGGAATGATTTGGATAGTGCTGTGGAGGAACAAGTGGAACACTGGGGGTGGGAAAAAAAGACAATAACTTGCAACAAAGGAGAAGTAAAGTAACCGGCCCGAGGTTTTATGGGGCCCTAAACAGAATTTGATTCGGGGCCCTGTCCCCAGCTAACCCCATCACCCATCAATATTAACTATATATTGTCCAGGCTTGATATACATCTAATATAACCATTATTGTGGCTTACTAGACTGCTAGGAAGAAATAAAATAAAACAGCAACCATGCATTTTTTAGCTGACACTGCTGAAACATGCAAAAGGGAAGAAGAGTCACAAAGAATTTAACATTGGCCTAAATATGATTTTTTTTACATAATGCAAATGTAAAAACAGACTAGCTTGACTAAATTAAACAGAAACTAACTGAAACTAATTAACTAGCACAACACTGTCAGTTTACCTTAAAGCAGAAGTTGAAGTTGAGCTGGAAAGTCAGGAAGCTGAGTTAACGGCTAAAGTGCAGTCTTAAGCAGCTATAATGGTTTCAGATGCTTGAAATGGAAGTGCTGAAAATTTTTGAGACATCCTGCATGTTAATTCCAACACAAGGAATGAATGTGAAAAGAAAGCCAAGCATCAGGCACAGGGTATGAGCATTGTAACCATATGTAGCCAAATGCAGTGAGCTAATAGAGTGAATGATGACGGGGCACTAAGGAGCTGTGCTGCACTGCCACATAATGTCTCTGCTATTTGGAGTCATTCACTTGTCAACTCAGGGAGCTAGTTAAAAGCTGTCTTCACGTGGCGCCTAAGTAGCAACAGAAAGAAGCTTTTTTTTTTGGACAAAAAAAAATTTGAACTATGTTCAAACCTGAAGGTGAAGAATTCTTATATACCTGCTCATTTTTTTAATGCATGCTGCAAAGCAATGATAGATATTAACTTCTTCTGAAAGAATGTTGCAGCCAACATGAGCTTTCTTACAAGATGAAATATGAACACTGGCAGGTCTTCAGTTTAATGAAGACATAGCTGACTTTATTAACAAACAAGCTAAAACACATCCCATTTTTGGCGGTATCAAAGACAAACCATCGGTCAAATATGTTGCCAAAATGTATGCAGACAAAAAAAAAAGGAGAAGTAAGTAAACAAGCACTGCAAGAACAACAATTAACCTCAAAGTTGAAGGTCCATTGAAGGACAGTGAATAAAGCATACACAGGAGTCCCTCACATAGTGCAATGAAAAACCTATGCATGTTTGGCAAAAGATTAAAATGCATAGGCTCCTGCAAAAAGGTGCAAGGAAAGCCCTACTAAGACTTTTACATTGCAAAGAAATGTGGTTCAGCTGTTTAAAGCATGTGCATATAAGCAAAAGCTGCAGAGAGAAGCTGTCTTTTCAGGTTTGTTGCTTAATGCATCCCACACCTTGTCAAAACATGAGATTATGGAGCCGAACAGGACAATAGACGCGATGACAGCATTAGCTATGTGAAGTCACTGTGAAGTGATGAAGAGTGTGAATTCTTTATTCTTCCTGCCAAAGGCAAGGACTCAGGAAGAATGCTTTTGTAGAGCGCTATTAACCAGCTTAAAAGTCAATGGAAGGAAAATATGCATCTTATCAAGAACCACGTGGAACGAAAGGCTTGTTGATACTTATGAGAAGGTTTGAAAGTCTGTAATCTCTGTCTTTGAGTTTCTAAATGCATTCACTAGGAAGACAGTTCCTTTAAACAAGGAGATCTTTCCACTGCAAGAGGCTTTAAAACAATGACCTCACCTTAAAGAACTGTGCATCTCAGAAATAATTACTGACATTGGACCACATGGGAAGTTGTAAACAATGTAAATGATGGACCCTTTGCCACTAGAACAAAGGTTAGGATGGACTGTAAATGGGCCATTAAAGGCAAGTACTGCTAATTTTCAAAACTACTACTATTACTTCTTCACCTAAATATGCCACTTTCACTCTAAATTAAATCCCAGAAGAGAAAGCAGTTGCACTGTTTTGGGATCTAAGAGCAATTTGTGCAACACAGATCAGCAACAGCTGCACAGTCCTTACTACAATGCCAGATAGGGTGTTAGCTAGGGAGGTAAAGAACCTGGATTTGGAGCATGCCAAACTCCAGATGGAGAGAGCCCCAGGCGCCCAATGGTGTGTAAAGTCCAGCACCTTTAATTTTAAGATCATGATCAAAGACTATCCTTTCTGCTGTCAGTTTTTAGTTCAATCTATAACTCCTTAGGAATTCTTGCACCCAGTGGTGTTGCCAGCAAAGAAAGTCCTGCAGAATTTGAGTCATACGGAAATGGGCCTGTATTGTGACTTACCACAAGCAGTTAAGCATCGGTGGGTGGATTGTCTGAGAACAGTTTGTAAAGCATACACGTGTGCAGTTGCATCACTTTGCCCATGCAAGTCAGCTACTTGCTGTTGTGAAATGAAAGAAAGAGTATATTGAGTATATTGTAGCTTTGTGAATGCAGCCATGAAAAAATTCAAAAATGCAGTCAAAAGAAAAGCCATCAGAGTGGAGGATCTTTCACAAGCAAACTCTGTCACAAAGCAAAAATACCTCTGAGAAGACATCTCTCAGCAAAGAGAACAGAGAAGCCTTCCTTACCCTAACTGTGTGCATTAGGATGGAGGGAGGAAGACTCAGCTGAGCTGCCTTGTCAGGTGATTGCAAGCATCCTACCATCTTTGGCAAACATCACTATCTATTCTACTGCACACGATTCACAAGGACACAGGTCACACGGGAAGGAATCAAGAAATATTAGATTCCCAACCCTGCTGCAGCAATTAAGAGCGCTGTCTCTGAACTGCATGGGTCAAGAAAGAAACAAAGGTGAGGCCTACCCCAAGACAAAGTGTTTCCCAAGATGGCCCAACCTTCTCCAGAGTTTGTGGAGATGGACCTTCCAGGATGAAATGAGGATTGTTTATTGAAGAGACAAGGAGTAATCATTACCTGCTTATTGAAGGGCCTTCCTCCTTGGATACATACTCCATACACCATACACTGATTCTTTGCCAGAGGGGGGATAAGTGATGGAGATCTGCTGAGATTTTGTTTGGGCTGAACATGAGCTAAAAAGAGTGTTGTGAATTATTGGACCAAGTGGATATTGTGAATCTCTGGAGAGATGGCAACAATTTTATGCACGGCATTTATTTTTATAACAGAAGGTTATATATTAGATTGCCTTTTTGCTTCAGTTTACATTAGGAGGGCTTTTGTGGACTATAATTGGGAGCATGTGAAGCCTTGCATTCTGCTTTAACCTCTAGATTAATATCCATCTACTGTATTTGCATTTGTATAGCTCACCATATTTCCATTTACATGTGAAAGCTTTTCCTAAAACTAAAGGTTGCTGAGTGAATTGCCAGACTTCCCAGGCTTGTAAAGCTGCAAGAAATTTTAAGTCCCAAGTAAATTTCCATCAGTTCCTGGTAGTTTTCTGTGGCGTGTACAGTCTGTATGAACAGCAATTTGTAGTGATGCTTAGTGAGGAAAATCCCACTCTTGAGTGTTGTAAAGCACTTTTTGTATCATCTGACAGCTTTTACATACAGTATAAATGAATGTCAATAAAAAAAAACATCTCAAATTTTAATCTCACTGATTCCGCAGTCATCAGGTAGCTTTTTAACACTTTTTAAGCTAAAATTAGCACTCGCACCACAGTGCTCCCCAGCAAAACTGGCGATAAAACAATTGTAGCATGTAGCAGAACAACCCAAAATTATAAAATGTCTGCACATGGGAAACCTAAAGATGAAATCCAGTATTTAAACTGTTAATAACTACAGTACAGCCAACTGTGCTACTTTGTGTTTCTCTATTTACAACTGCTTTCGGACTGCAGGTGTAAAATATGCATGCTGGCAAGTTGGGGGAGTCCCAGGCCTTAATAAACTCTGTTGTTGTGCTTTGTCTCGGATTACATTTTGTAGGTGAAACCTGCAGCTGGATAACATCTGAAATTTTTTTTTCCACCAATTTTTGTTGACAGAGGGAAACTGTACTGGATAACCAAAAGCTCTCTAGATGACCTAAGTGCTTCTGTAAGTTCAAAGGTCAGATTTTTGAGTAATATGGTATAAAAATATATCTAATGCCACTCCTGTTCCCTTGTTACACATGTGCGGTAGTCAGGAAGCTGGCACAGTAAAACAGTGTTTGACAGTTCTGTTCCTGTGGTTGGTGTGCAAAGGAAACGCAGTGACAGATCAGCTCAGTGCAGGCAGCCGGTGTTCCTGGGTTCTCTCACTATGCTTTGGTCCCCAGTAGCCTGGCCTCTCCCCACTATGCTAACTATTAAGAGGTGCCAGTACATCAACATAATCCCCTCTTGCTGAAGTCAACATCATCTATGGGGGAAAAAAGCATCAGTTGCATAAAATTGCGCTTTAACTTCAAATGTAATTAAACTACTTGTGGTGATGAGTCCAGTCACTACAAAAAGAACCCTTTATTCAGGAAACCAGTTAATAAACACATACTGTACATTCTCACAGAGTGGATTATCATCAATGTTAGATTTTATAATGTCATAAAAGCTACAAAAGGTTACTTTCCTGTGTTAGTTGTAGGTTTCCAAATAACTTCTCTTGTGTTGGAACGTTGCATATGACACATGCAAACTCACCTTGGTTTTTAAATCAGTCTATAACTCTGATTATATTCCTATAATAGGAGAGTTTGGTATCTTAAAAATGAAGCAACATATATACAGTTGTAGTTACATCCATATGGCAGTGATAGGCAAATAGTAAAAGACAAAGATGGCAGAGTAAAGCTACTTTTAAGTGCTACATTGGAAGTCTTTCGATCATAGTTCATTCTCAAACAGTTGAGCTGCGTTGAGAACTTGACGTGTCTTATTTGAGAACGCTGTTTTGTCTTTTGATTTTTTTCTCCATGAAAAGATGTCCTTCTCCATTTTAAGCAATGGAGGAAAAATTCCAGTACTGACACCCCACAGACCCTGTGGTGCTTCAGCAAGTCACGTAGCTCCATATTGCACATATCAGTGCTCAGAGAAAAGCTTCCAGCATTATAACTTTTGGAAAAGCAAAAGGTGCAATGCTGTATATTTGTTTTTCTGAGACTGCGTGTTCTTCCCCCCCTTTTTTTTGGTGACAGGGGTTCACAGTTCCCAAAAGGATAGTAGCAAATGCATCTCTCCAACAAAGACCCAGCCATACGCCGCTTCTCCTTACACCTGTAATACTTCCAGACAGTGTCCTTTCACAGTCCTCCATCTATAGCTGGGTGGTTGAAGTAGAGCGCCTAGTCCTTCTGTCTTGACGCCTAGTGGCTGGGGGGTGGCAGTAACGTGGCAGCCTCCCTTGTGATTTTCTCTTGGAGCTCCGTGGCATGCTAGGGTCTGGGGGGGCTGGTAGTCAGGCCTCCTCAGCTGTGGCGTCAATTCCAGCATAGGTGAAGTTCTCAAAGAGAGCCATGTTCACATAGGCCTGAAAAATGGATTAAGCCTTGTGATTTATGAAATTAAATGCACAGCAGAAATAAGATGGCTTCATCTGTGTCTATTGTACTGTAAAGACAGTACATTTAAGCAGACAAATGAACATTCAGATTAAGAGGGAAAAATATCTGTTTTAGCCTACATTTCTAGTTTTTTTTTTTTTGGATGCATAAATAACAACAACAGGATGTTTTTCTATTTTTTGCCTTTTTACCAACATGGTGTGAATGAAGCCTTACCTTCCTGGCCTCCTGCATCCTGTTGAGCTGCACAGAGATTTGGGAGAAAGGGGGTCTCTCATAGGGTCGATCTCTCCAACACTGCCTCATTAGCTCATAGCTGGAGACAAACATTAGCACAATGATAAGTATGGAAAAATAATGGGCTACATAATTTTCCATTCATTAGCTATTAAAAAATGGATTACTTACACCTCATCATCACAGTTTTTGGGTTTCTCCATTCTGTAGCCTTGTGGTAGTTTTTCATAAAGCTCAGCACATGTCATCCCACAGTACGGTGTGCCACCTGAAGTGCGTGCATGCACCCAGACACACACACACACACACACACACACACACACACACGCACACACTAATGAGAAGCAGAGAAAACACTTGCATGCAGCTTCAAAGCATAAGAAGCGATCTATGATGTATATTCTGTAAAAAAAAAAATTAAATAAAATATGGATATGTGGTTGATTTGTTCGCAATTCCCAAAAAGTTGGGACACTGTTTAAAATCTAAAGAAAAACAAATCTCATAGCTCAAGAGTCTTGAGTCTTCCGTATCTTTTGTTCATGATTCATCAGATATTATCAATCGGTAAAATGTCTGGACTGCAGGCAGGTCAGTTCAGCACCTGGCCTCTTCTACTATGAAGCCATGCTGTTTGCATAGATGCAGTATGAGGTTTAGCATTTTCTTGCTGAAATATGAAAGACCTTTCCTGAAAAAGACATCTGGACGGAAGCAAATGTTGCTCTAAAACCTGTATGTTTTTAATGAGGTGCAGTATCGAGTGCTGATTTTTGGCCTCATCCCTTGCACACAGAGATTCCTCCAGATTCTCAGAATCACTTGAAGATGATGAAACATTCAAAATCGTCACAATTTTACGCTGAGAACATCATTCCCAATTTACAGTTTGTAGACACAGTTTTTTACAGATCGAGGAACTTCCACCCAACTTTACTTCTGAGAAACTCTTCTTCTCTAAGATGCTATTTTTAAACCCACTCATATTACTAACCTGTTGTTGGTTAACCTAATTAGTTGCAAAACGTTCCTCCAACTGGTTCTTTTTTTAGTACCACTTACTTTTTCAGCATTTTGTTGACCCCGTTCCAACTTTTGCTTTGAGTTAATATTTTTCATGAAATAGTAAAATGTGACAGTTTAAACATTTGATATCTGTGCTCTACTGTAAATAAAATATGTGTTACTTGAATAACATCACTTGAAGAAAGAGGTCCTCAACTTATTTATTCTTGAATGTGAAAAAAGCTCTTCTAAAGAATTTTGATGTAAGTCTAACATGATGTAAGTCAATAAGGGGAAGTGTAGTTTTTTGTACCGCTTTTGGGGACAGCGGAAGTATAAACATTCATTTTGGCTTGTATGCTGCTTCTTATTATGATTGCAAGCTTTTATTGTTAATTGTGTGGTTAGTCACATGTATTTATATGGTTACACATGAATGCATATGTAGGTCATCTTATTTTCAATTGTTTTTAATCCATACAATTTATTATTTCTTTCTCATAGGCCATGGGGAGAGCAGCTGCTACATTACTAACAGTTTATGAGGATTTTTTAGCCACTATGTGGCCCTGAGATGTGTATTAAAAACATAAAAGTAAATGTTATAGCTATGTTAGGCTGTGTGCTTACTTACCTAAGCTTACAATTTCCCAGAGAAGAACGCCAAAAGACCATCTGTTAGAGAAGATACAAAGGTGAGACAGAAAACTTAGTAAAGTGTTTAAGACTGAAGGGTGAAACGCGGAAAAAAATACTGTAGTTTTATTACTGGCTCTTGAAAAACAATCACTGATCATATCTTTGCTGATATTATCTGGTGCCTTGCAAAACAGCCGGCTGCAATAATTTACAGACGGTAAATGACATTATATTCCGAATGATTGTGATCATCATGCTTTCACAAAGACAGGGCAGAACAATATGCGCGAGTCCTGCTGAAAATGCAAGTATTCAACACAAATATCGAAAAGAATAATGTGAGGCTATTTTATTTTTAATCGTTAAAAGGCGGATAGTTTTACAAATGAACACAGAAACTTAAGAAGAACGGAATGTGTCAGAAAACCACCATCTTCCCCGTGATCTGATTAGCAAATTTCTCTGAAGAAAAATACCACCGGTTTCATATGTCACAGAGCTGTGTGGTAGATCATATGGGCAGACAAGTGTTGTTTGTGCTCTCTGTTTGTTCTTCTTGATTTCTTCCTCGTGGCACATTTCACGCCATCACATTTCGTCTCTTGCTAATATTTACAACTCTCCGACCCTCGGAGCAGCCGTCACACTTCTTCCGTTAGCCGTGCTGCACTCTGCTGTGTATAAATAGGCTGCAGTTGACAGGCCAACATGTCTGTCTGTTTGCTAAGTTGTACCCAAAGCTTCCTGATTATGCTTATCAGTTGTGCAGCACGCTATTATCACTCCGCCAGTGACAGATGGATGATTTGTTGTTTTTTTCTGCGGTGAGGCACTTTGTGGCATGCGTAATCAAAACTTTGCTCGAAGAACTTATAAATAAGGTTTCCAAAGATATTAAAGAAGAAATAGAGGGAGGTATTATGATTATTAAGACCTACTGTATGTACTGTAACACGGAAACCAGGTTTTTCAGGAAGTGTTTGTGAACCACTTTGCTAATACTTCTCACTTTTGATGAATACTATATATATATCCGCATATTGGTTAAAAAAAATTGACTTACACATCACTCTTTGTTGTATAAACACTGTAATTCAGGGATTCAATGGCCATCCAGCGCACCGGCAGCCTTCCCTGAAAGCCAAGCAACAGACTCATGTCAAATCTAGTGCCTTGAGTGACCGTATTTATGTTTGAGAATTACATAGACAGGATGAATATATAGAAAATGTAATGTGGTAGTTTTCTCTACAGTACAACACACTATGCTGCAGTTGAGGTACCTAAACTGCCCCCTACTGGTGATTGTTGTGAAAATCAGTTGCTGTCTGAACCGTATTGTACAGAAAAACAAAACAATCCAAAGCAGTAAAATAAAAGAAAGTTCAAAAAAAAAAAAAAAATCCTATCCCATTAGAACATTTAATTTGATCAGCTTGGTATCAGCTTTTTAACTAAACTTATAAGGCAGAATACAGACCTACAGATAAACTGACAGATTAAAGATGTTGCATTGAGGTATGAAAAAATCCCAGACGGCAGCAATCTGCTTATAAACATTTTGCTCTACAACTCATTTGTCCTTTGCTGTTTTCAGCATGTGAAAAGTTGGAACAACAGAAAGTTTCCTCATAAAAGGAAAGAGGGGAAAAAAAAGTGCAACACAGCTTTGTTTTTGTCCAAAACAACCAGTGCCTTCTGCTGGGCTAAGCCAAAATAACCTCCATCACTCACCATTGTCTTCTTAACATAAACTTCCTCACCGCGGGATAGACCGAAGTCCGCTATCTTAGCAACAAGGTTGTCCCCAACAAGAACATTCCTCGCTGCCAAATCCCTGTGGATGAACTAGCACCAAGAGAGAAGAGGAGAGGAGGGAAGCAGTGTCATGACAACGATGCAGCTATAACCATTCTCAAGCACATTCAAAAATGGCCCAGTATTTTAAAAAAAAAAAAGAAGAAAAAATCAACTTCCAAGAGGCAACTTCATGAAATGCTGAGACTTTGATTAGATGTACAATCATTTTAAGAAACAGCAAACACTAAAAGGCGCACACCAGCACCTTTCCTCCTCCTACCTGTTTGTCACTGAGGTAATGCATCCCATTGGCCACATCCACAGCAAACTGCAGCAGCTGCTGGGAGGTGAGAGTGGAAGCGGTGCCGTGCTCTTTGGCAAAGGCAGGGTCGGTCTCCAACACACGACTCTTCCTCAGAAAGTCGAGGAGATTACCATAGGGAGCGTATTCTATAGCTATGTATAGATAACCTGTAGAAGACAGAGAGAGGCAGATGGACTGAAATCCCTGTAAAGTCTTACAGTCATTAAGAAAAGGCCATGCCACCTGCTAATGAACATATTACCTTCCATCTGTACAAACTGTTATCAGCTCAGCCAGAGTATTTTAATGAAATTGTATTATTTCATGACATACTGCGACATTGACCTTGGCTGACTTGCTTGGGTTTGCCTGGGAAGACACCCAGCTACAGCTTGTTTCGGGCTTGGCCTTCAACTGTTTGGTCTTTGACACAGCAGAGGTACACCAGACCTTTTGTAAAATCCTCACAGAATTTAACCAGATGGCTGAAGCTTTGTTAATAGATGACAGCTTCCAGCCAGAGCCAGAGTTCCTACGGGCATTTGTAGTTGTTGGAAGGGCTTCATGTTGATTTCACTAGGATCAGGGACAGTGCCAACACAATTACTAAGTACCATATGTGGAGGGAAAGAATAACGGATTTATGGGCAGAATGGTCAAAGAACTGGAGCATAATGCAGTTATGTTACTTGTGAGTTACAAAAGCTTCTGTCTTATCAAGCACACGCTGTGTTTTCTGCAACAGAAGAATGGAAATCATGTGCTCCGTACAGAGGATGTTATCAACTTAAATGGATGAAATAAGATATTTATGTGGATTGTTGCATTTTATAATCTTTTAAAGGAGGGAATGCAAGACAGCTGAAGGCTTTTTGAGCAGGGTGGCTGAGGTTTAAAAACATCCAAAGCCTTAAAAATAACCGAGCTCTATGAGTATGTGTGTTTATTTCAGTATTAGCACAAAGATGGAGACAGAGATTACGCTATGTATGAAAGCTATGTGGACCTTTTTATTCTTCAGTCTTTATCTTCCACTTTTAAGAGTATATCAAATATTTTATCAATCTATTTCCTCCTCTCTGGTGTTCAATAGCTCAGTGGTCAATTCCTTCTGGACGCACCTAGTTTTTCTAGTATGGAAGTGAGAGCAAATAGCTTCCAGATCTTGGTAATATGAGATAGGGATTGAGCTGAAAACCACACCACAATCTCTCACTTAAAACTGACAAAAAAGCAAACCCTGAGAAAACTGTGCTTCCTCTACAGGCCGGCAACTTTTTCTTTACTGATCTCCTTTCAAATGAGCTGGAGTTACACAGAAAGTAATAATACTTCCCACCAATTAGTACGTTTTTTGGTCACCTTCCTTCATAATCGTCTTAGATGTTAATTTTTTTTTTACTTGCTTGCTCTCTTCTCTCCCTGCTTCCTTGCAACGTTCCGCCCCTCCTGACCTCTTTCCCTCACACTCACCCCCTCCTTCCTCTGTTGCTCTTTCCATGAAATTAAATGAAGAAAACACTTCAGGTTTGCTTTAAGTATTTGTGAGTGTGTACGCAGTATGCACCTGTACATGCATGTTCATGATTGTTAAACAGTGGTGTAAACCAAGCAGAGCAAAGGTCTGCAGAGGAGACACACTGAGTTAGCCTGAGGTTTATTTTTCAAGGTCGACGTGTTTGTAATGTCTTCACTGAGGTACTTCGCATGTGCTTCCAGTCTTTGATCAAACACAAGTAATTAAATTATTCAATCTAGAAGACACTGGTGAAATGTGATACTTCAAAGTAAGAATCATGAAGGAAACCTTATATAAATACATAAATGCATGCCACAGCTGTTTGGTTGTTGGGCGCACGGACAAATCAAACAAATGTGATAGCGCAAATGCTTCTAAGGCTGTTTCGTTTGGACACATTCTGGGGTTTTCCAGGTGCAGATGACAGAGAGTCTGATGGGACGGGCGTATCTGTTTGCATCTCAAGTAAGAAGAATTTAACCTGTTCAAGTACAGTGCTGCATATTGAGAAGGAATGAGCTGAATAGGGAATCTGCTGAGGATACAGTCTACTGAACATAGACTTGTGTATAAGATTATATTATTCAGTCCTTGATATTGATATTGATATATATATTTATTAACTATATTATTTACCCATATCTTTAAAAAAAAAAACTTCTTTAGACCATTTGAATATTTAGAGAGATTCTGCATATGTTTACCAATGCATACCAATATACTGATTATGAGCATGCAGCCCCTACATATCCTACAGATGAATCACAACAGTATCCAAACTAGTCGGTGCATCTCTTTCTAAACTGACCAAACACTGTCTGCTGAGGAAGATCATATCGTATGACTGAAAGCTCTAGATGATGCTGCTAAATCGGGTTTCTGCTGGAAATGTTTAGTCAAACATCAAATTGTTAATGCATATCTAATCCTCTAGCTTCTTTAGGCTTTAACATACACTGTATTTCATGTATAACACTGTATACGTTTTTATTGCACATTTTACAGTTTATACAAACTGGACACTAAACTGTAAGTAGCCATATACATTTGGCTCCGGTACAGCAGTTTATTACACCTGTTCCAGAAAACCCAATACTCGAAAGCGAATCAATACTCATTACAGCCACTAGATGTCGCTCACATACCTCTGTTCTCACAGGCTCCTATTAAGTTGATGATGTTGGGATGCTGGCCTAGTTTACACAGAACCTCCAGCTCCCCTGCAAAGTCTCTGTGGTCATTCTCTGAGGCAAACTCTGCAGGAAGAACAACATGAACAGCATTGTTAAGCAAAGTGCAAGTAAAGCACTATTTGAAATGAAAATTACACATCAGAATGCTGTGCCATGTCTTAACTTTACTGCATCTATGTGTCTGTGGGCTTCTGCGTGATGACTGCATCTGTGCTGTGTGTGTTTGGGACTGCTTAAATAATAAATGTGCACCTCATTTACCTTTCAGCATCTTGATGGCTGCACTCATTTTGTTGCCGTTCTTCTTGATCATGGCTTTGATAACCTGATATTGAAACCGTAGTTAGCTCAAATGTTGCAAAAAGCATGGTAATCACAGAAAAAGCTATTACATTGCTCAGAGAGTGCACTGAGAGTCTAAATACCTGGCCAAAGTTTCCTTCTCCAATGACGTCTTCAAACTTTATATCCTCCCATTCAAGGATCGGATAGGTGAGGGGCTCTGGCGTGGGCTTTGGCCTTCGTGTCAGGGTCAGAGTTCCTGAGTTAAACTGCAGAATAGTTTCCTCCCCCTGGTGAGTCCAACAGTCCAAAGTCAGCAAAATCAGTTTTGTCATAATGGCTGCAAAGTCATCTGCAACAGACTAAACGCTCACCGATCCAGATTGGTAGGTAAAGGTGCGGCGACGGTTCAGCAGCGTCTTCCTGATGAAGAAAAGAGCCAACAGTGCCAACAGTATAGTCACACAGGTGACAGTCACTGAACCCACCACTGCAATTAACAGCTGGTAACTGTCTCCAGTGGGCTGCCCAATCACATCCAGGGTCGTCGGGGTAAAAGTCGGAGGAGCTTTTTCTAGCATTGGGGAAATGATTAAAAGGAAGGACGAGAGTTAAAACGGAGAGCAAAAAACAATCAGAGCAAGTGGAAACAGAAGATTTATACACAGGTGAGATATGGAAATTTAGTTTAAACCCCCATATCCCTGTGTGGGTGGTCCTGTCCACCTGTGGGAAAGCCCAACAGGCATAGCAGTGAAGAAGTTTCCAAGTGGGAACCATAATTTATTTCAATATATTGGACATAAGATTTGGAGATCCCATATTTTGGTCTCAGATTTTGTATGACTCAACAATTTTAATCGTAATATAAATTTACCAAACACCAATATATCAGCCTTAAGAATATAATACAGTCTCGATCTGAACTGTTCACATGTTGAAATATTCTACTTACCATCCCCTTGTGTCTTTGCCTGAACATAGCTGCTCCACTCTCCTGGCACTTTAGAGAAAGCCCTCACTCTGAATTGGTAGACCGTGCTGCCGTTGAGCGCTGTCACATCTTTGGTGGTCTTGTTCCCATCATCTGTGTCCACCCAAGGGTGAGGGCTTGCCTGGCCGACTGACTGGTACTCTATGATGTACTTAATGATTCCTCCATTTGGATCGTCAGGCGGTTGCCACTTCACCTGAATGGCTGACACGGACAGGGGCACGGCCTTGACGTTGAGTGGGGATGATGGGCCTTAGATACAGAAACATTATAACTGTTAGAGCTAATCTAAAAATGATTTTGTTGCATCACATTCTCAAACTAAGCAGGTCATCTAATCAAAAGGTTGGTTGCTTGACGAACGTTTAACTACCAAAGAAAAAGATCTGAAATAAACATTTGCGCAGATTATCTATCAGCTTTCCCTCAATTCACACACAGCCTGTAGGGCAGAGAGAGAGTCACTAAGAAAAAAAACAGGCACCAAACACAGCTGAGTGTTTAAAGCAAAGCTAAAACCTTTTTAGCATTTGAGCCTATAGCATACTATATATTGCATTAGACCTACTGTTGCGCCACAAGCTACACTAAATGAATTATGAACTGCTTTAAATGTTAAAGCTTCCTTGCAGCTTTTCTCTAACCAGCAGGGTTTCAGTTACCCTGGCTGTTGATGTGGAAATGGTAGGGTTTGGAGGGTGGGCCCTGGCTGCCACAGTTGATGAGGCGGACCACCACCGTGTAGTCTTGTTGATACTCCAGGTTGTGGAACTTGGTGGAGAGCACATTGACCAGGGTGTGAACCTCCTGTAGTTTCTCACTGTAGGGTGGCGGCCCGAAGAGCTGCACTAAAAAGCCAGTGGCTTTGCCAGCACTAATGCCGTTGCTGGCGGGTATTCGCCAGCGCACGGTAACATTGCGGCCTTCCACCGAGCTGCTGTCAATCTCAGGTTGAATTGTGGGCTCTGCAGCAACAGAGAACATAGGGTGAGCTTTGGGGACTATGAGCTATTTGTACACTTTTCCTCATTTTAGGTGATTTTCTAGATGTTAATTTTGGTTTTCGTCAGTCTTCACCACACTTCTGTATGAAACAGGTGCAGCAGCAGTTAGTTTACAATAGTGCGAGCTATAAGAGTGCCGTGTTTTCATGTTTTCTGCCCCTTATTAACGTGGACCTCCTAACTGTGCTCTTTTGTCTGTAATTAACCTGCTCAGAATGTCATATTTTCCCAAAATGGAGACTTCAGCTCCCTTCATGGCAGCATATTTCAAAATAAAATAGACGAATGGCTAGAATAAATCCAGCATTTTGTTGATGCAAGATTATATTTGGTTCTTTTTCCGTTCCAGCCTTTGACTTAAACATTAACGGAACATCCTCAGTTCAATTCCAGCCGTGAGAATCCATTTAATGTCGCATTTTCAATATTTACACTCTTATCAATATAATAGTTTATGCTCGTGTCTTGCACAAACTATTATCAGACAAATCATTTTAGTTCCATTTCACACATGGACCTCATATATTGCAAGAGACTCAAACTTACTGGAAATATGCACAACTGCACTTCAAAACATGCATTTTTCATGTTCTTTTTTCTGCACTTGCACTCTCTGATATGCTCTCTCTCTCTCTGCACCACATTCAGGAAACCTGCCCTTGCCATCTGAAAACAGGCTGTTACTGCTTTAAATGGGGTTATGGCTTGTAGTAACCTGATAGCAAACTAAGATTTTTTTTAATTATTATTAATATTTTATTTAGTTGCCAGCCCTTTAGGCTATTCAGTTTCCTTTTTAAAGAAACAACTAGATATCATTTCAGTCCACTAGCATCTTTCTATAGCTGCCCCAAACTTAAGTCAGGCATGGAAAAAACACTTCACAAATACTCTAACCAGACGCAAAATAACTGAGGCTGCTTAAGTTTTGTGGTCAGGAAAATGGACATTTGTTGCCAGGCAAATTTGCCAGATAAATATACACATGTCCACAGTTTGTGTGGTCTCTAACATTTAACTGTAAGTCTCACCAGGACAGTCGGTCTCCAGAGTGGCCTGTGGCCCCGGGCTCCCCTCTCCTCCTTCCCCAGGACGACTCAGCTGGACACGGACATCAGTAGCTCGTCGAGGGCTCCAGGTTCATCAGCGTGATAGGCTCTTTGTCACTATAAACTGAAGGAAAATTTGACTTAGAAAAGGCTGATGAGCCCAAATTTTCATTCTGTTTCAGAGTAGGATTATTGAGCATACATTGTCAGAAGTGTTACAACCAAAATTACACACATAAACGCCAACACATACGTTTAACATTTATTGTCTTTAGATATGGGAACTTGAACACAGTGGAACACAATGTCCAGTCTTTAGGTAAGATCTTGGTCTTTAGAAACACGATTGGGGTATTTTTTTTAACAAATATAATTAATTCTTTTTAACTTTGTTAGATTTTCCACTAAGAATTGTTTTCATTTTGAATTTGTGCAATCTGTTGCCCAAATCATTCTCCTTGCTTTAGCTAGTACATTATAACTTTGGCTGAACTCAGTGTGTGTTGAAACAATAGTGATTTACGCAAGCTTTGCTTTTGTTGCTGCAGTGTAATAAAAGTCAAAAATAATTATCTGTGATTGCTCTTCTCTACATGTTTGTTTTTTTTCCCGTATACCTATGATGGAGGACCACAAGTCTTTGTTCTCATTCTTCTGTGGCTTGTAGAGGACTCTGGTTGAGACAATGGGGCCATCTCCTATATAGGTGTGTACTGGCATCACCAGCAGCTGATTGCTTCTCCTTTCGAGCAGTTTGGGAGCAGTAGTGGGCATCGGGGGTTCTGAAAAGACACAGGAGATATTTATTTATTTTCTGGAAATGTGTGATATGCACTGTGCCTGTCACCTAATAATACATTTCCATCTCTGTACATAATTTTGAAATGTTAGAAATCACACACCTTTAATGGTGAGGGTGAATTTGCGGGAGTCCTGGCCTCCCTCGGTGGACACCCTACACTCCCACAAGCCTCCGTGTTGAGCACTCAGGTGACTGATATCAAACTGGGCTGTGCTCCTATTTGAGTCCATGACAGTGCAAGAAGCCTGCAAGTAAAACGTGTAACACAGGGAAGCAATAGAATATATAAATATATTGTTAAAAACAAACAAGCAAATAAAGAAAATCCATCTTTTGTGCTAATTTTGGTACTCCTTCTTTTTTAAAAATTTCTTTATTTTCAGAAATTCTGATCCTTTTTTTTTTTAATAGCGTGTCTATTATCAAGGAAACAGCAGAGACACAATAACAGAAACTGAACGTATCACTTAAAGGCAAAACATGGTGACTGCTGTACTGTAGGGTGATACAGCCTTATCTGGTTAGGCCATTGTGCTGCTGACTTCCTCAAAACGTGACTCAAACTTGCATTCATCGGTTTGGACATTAAAAACATAGCCTAATTCAACTTTATTAACTAACTAATGGCTTAGAACAACTCTCTCTTTACTTTTTGGGGGTCTATTTACAAATTTAAAGTAGACAGACATTTTTCCCGCCAAGTTACACTCATGTTTGTGTTAGCTAAGTGAGAGTATAGAGCTAAAACCACAAGGTGCTTAGCTCAGGTTAACATTAGGAGTGGAAACAGAGGACAGCAGCTAGCTTGCAGTTAACCTAAAAGTATCCTCACCTGTTCCTGTAAAGTTCTGTAATGTTTATTTAGATGATAGCTTTTTATATGGAGAGATATTTTTCAATATCTGAAACAATAATTTCTGGGTGACAGGAAATTAAGTAACTATTTTTGATAGTTTATTTTTCACTACTTATGCAAAGAGCCACACTAGCTGTTCCATGTGCTTCCAGACCTACCATCTCCAGACTCCATCCTCATAGTTAGTATTAGGGATCTTTTTTTTTCTCCATCCTTGTCAAAAAAGCAGATTTCCCAATATGTTGAAATGTTTTTGTGCTCACTGGTGCAGTCTGACTCAAATGGATTGAAATGTTCCGTCTGTGTTTAATAATTAGGCAGCAATTATTTGCAAACCTTTGACAGTCTCTGAGAGTGATTGCAGGGGAGTCTGAATCAAACCACAACTGTTTGGAGACAGGTTGCCTCCTCATTTAGTGATCATTTGGTTGCTGCAACTACTTGTAATCACTTGCTAAATGCAAGAAAAATCATTACAACCACTGGGCAACCACAGATTTTTCCTAGTCACAAGGAGGTTGCTGTCCTATTTTCCACCTGAACTAACACTATCTTGTATGCAGGCTTACTGTGAGTTTTCTTTGTTGGAGTGCTGCTGGCAACTGCTGGTCTTCCTACCTTAAGTACTGTGCTGTCCAGCTTTCTCAGTTCAATGCTGCTGTGACTGGGGAGAGGGTTGCCTGTGGCTGAGCAAAAGATCTTGGCATTGGAATTGAGATTCAGCTCCAAATTAGTAACCAAGTCTATAATCTGAGGAGCCCAGTCTAAAGAAAAAGAGAGAGACATGGGACAGGAAACAATAAGAGACAAGACAGTAAAAAAAAAAAAAAAAGAAAAAAAGAAAATAATATATCAATAAAGATCGTGGTAAAGGAAAGGTATCGCATAAGCAGCAACTTTAAACTCAATCTCCCACTAGGTGTATGTTTTGTGTGAAGAAATGGGAAAAGCACACTTTTGACAAGTTCACATGAAGACACAAGGACCGTTAGAGCCTCAAAACCTTAACATTACAAAAAGTTGCACATTCAAGAATAGCACGTTCTTCAGTGAAATGGTTCATCATGGTTTCATGTGCAACAGCTTTTTTAAGTTTTGCAACAGTATTTGGTGAGAAGGAAGATGCAAATAACACTGAAATACTGAGAAAAAATATATACATATCACTGCCACAGCAGACTGAGACCCTAAAGATTAATCTAACTCTAAAGATACCTACCAGACTTTTCACAGTGCTGTCCTCTCCACCCTCTAGGACACTGGCATCCACTGAAACGGCTGCAGACTCCTCCATTCTGACATTTGCAGCTAAACTTGCAGTCTGGTCCATACATGCCATTATGGCAGGCTGACAACAAAACAAAAGAAACCAAAACTTCATAGTGTGAGATCCAATATTGTGTGAACATGTTATTGAAACTCCATAAGAAAAATACCTTAAACAGAAAAAAAAAACAGTGGGTCTTATTGAACTGATGTACTGTACCTCTCTCACAGTGGCTCCCAAACCAGCCGCTGGCGCAGGAGCAACCATAGGGGTCTGGTAGGCAGAAGCGAAGCCCCTTGCAGTTCAACTTGGAACCACATGTCTCCTGGCAGTTTTGACCAAACATTCCTTCTCTGCAGGCTGCAAGTCATCAGAGAAAGAAAAATTCACAAATGTGTTTGTTTAAATTCCCCATGTTTTGTGGTATCATGCCTTAAAGTTCCTTGCAAAATACCAGTGCAACTAATCTGCCAATGAATTACTCTGGAACTCTTTTTTTTTTCCCCCTTGGTTCCACAGTTACATTGATTGTGTACTTCAAAATGTGAACAATCCTCACTACTTAATACCTGAATGCAGTGAAGAGAAAAATATTGATCTAGCATATCTCATTTAAATCTTCTAACTATAATCACAGCTCAACACACACATCAACCCTGAGTTACAAGAGGCACAACTGAGGTCAACGCAAGGGTGGGTGAACTTCACCAAATAGAAGTTACGCTTTGCTATGTCTAAAACTTGTTCATGATAACCATAATTTGATGAGCTACTATTTTTCTGTCAATGCCTTAGTGGGTGAATGTGACATACGATTACAGTGACGTTCTGTTGATTTTAGTGTGTGCCTACAATATAGCATTTAGCACATTTTTGGGGGATAATTATATATGAAAACAGATGCTTATCATTAAAAGGTTATCTAAGTCATTTATACATGAAAATTATTTTTAACTCAGTAGAAGAATTTGATTTGGAATCCTGAAAAAAAAAATGCTTATTTGCATAGAGACAGGTAAGCAACACGAACTAATGCCACATACCAAAGTGAATGTACCTGTCACTTGATGTGACTGTGAAATATATAAACCACAACAATAAAATGCAAACACATAGCACAAAACTAACTGATGCATATGAATAATAACCAAAACAGGGTGTATGGATATTTGTACAGTCATTGCCATTTGAGAGAATGTAATGCAAGCTACTTTCCACAACACAAGATCTTCTTTGAACCAGTGTCTTATATCAACCCCAATGGGGCGAAAAACACAAGTAATTTCCATTCAAAAACTTTTGTCTTCTCTCTCAGAAGACAAAGGAGCGTCGCTTGGAGGAATATTTACTCAGAACAGTAAACTAGTGTTGCTGCTCGATGACAATTTGAAAGCTTTAAACAAAGCACGTTTCTTGCTCTAAGTTGATAGGTTTCTCAGGCTAACGCAGTTGCCAGTGTTTTTGCTGATTCATTTCTCAACCTTAAGCTCCACACTGGCATCTTCGCTTAAAGTCTGCGTCTGTTTTTGGTACTGTTTATGTTATGGAGTCAGACTGCGAGGCTTTGACTCTGATTGTGCATATTTATACAAATGTATATGCCTTAACTGAATCAACATTATCCATATGCCTTATACCATATTATATCCATATGACCTTACTCATATATCTTTTTATTGATCTCTTTCACAAACAGAAAGTTCTGCTATATTATACTTGTGAGGGTGTCAACTTGAGTAGACTACAGACCTGTCTCACAGCGTGTTCCCATGAATCCTGGAGGGCAGATACAGTCTCCATCCACTTCATGGCACACCCCACCATTAAGACATTCCTGACAATCTCTAATACAGTTAGGACCCCACTTCTGACTGGGGCAACCTACAGAGAAACACAGGCTTCTATTACGTTTGATAGCATTTTTTGTCCTTTGTGTGTTTATACTCTGTTTCTGGATATTTTTTAAGCACACATGGCCTACCCAATAGATACTAAATTACAGTCAAATGTGCATCTGGTGGAGACAAAAAAGAAGACGCTGGCTGCAGGTGGAGGGTGGAGATATTGTTAATGCTGTAATTTTTCTTTGGGATACTGAGATAAAGGAAATGAAACAAACACATGTGCTGCGCATGCCTTGCCAAAAATTGTGCAGATGTGGCCTATAGTGAATTCACAGTTAAGGTTAAGGAACAATTTAAGAGCAACTACAGTTTTAGCATGTCTGCTGTAATCCCTTCTGAGATCAGCTGCACATAAAATGCTACAAAACTCTTGATTTAATGTGACTTTGAGTGCATAATTGGTTGTGTGTTTGCATTTCTTTTACTTAGTATGTAAATGTAAGGACCCAACAAACCTCTGACAATGAGCCTCATCCATGCTCCTTTGATGGGGCTGTCTCCAACGTAGCTGGCGCTGTAGATACCTCGATTATCAGTACTTGCATTTTCCACTGTTAGCACAGCAGTTTGATTGATCACATCATTCCAGTGTGTCATATAATAGTAGTTTCCTGCAAGAAACATGCAACAACATTAATGTCTTAGTTCATTATTCATGCATTTCTGTTTGCTCTATAACCTTTGTTTGACAAAAAAGGGCTGTTTTTAATTTGTGGGTGGACTCTTCAGGCGGTTTAAATTTCCTTCCTCTATACTGAGTTGCATATGCTGACTCACCGTTGTACTTCCAGGTCACATCTGTCTTTTGGGTACTGTGCAGATGCATAGTGAGGTGAACTGTCTCTCCTAGATTAGCAGTCAGTGTGAGGGAATTTGGAAGGAAATCTGCAGTAAGGCACAAAGGTATTATTTTTTAATGGAAAGTGGTTGCATTTAAACACGTATTTAATGTGTAAAAAAAAAAACTGTCTCAAAAAAGTCTTGTTGTGTCAAGTGTGAACACACCGTTGTTAAAGTTGTTGATCATCGTGACCTTCTCAAGTGGAGGAACTTCCTGAGAAGATTCACAGTAGAAGATACCAATATGTTGTAGATAACTAAAGTTTCTGGCCACAACCTTCTTGTTTCTAAGTTTTTGCACAACATATTGTGGAGTAATGGGGTACATGAAGATTTTGTTGTCCTTCTTGATGTCCAACTCAACCTGGGCAGGGCTGCGCTCTCCATTGATACAAGAGATGGAGAAATTATCAGCACTTCTGACCGTAGCTGTAGATACCATGGTCAGGTCGATCACAGCATCTGTAGAATGGAGCATTAGTCATTCTCTGATATTAGGCAGTGGTGTGTGTTTTGTAATTACACCACTACAAACCTTATTTATTTATTCAGGGAGATAGAGAGAAGTCTTTTCAGGTGGAAGACCCATAGTTTTTAATCTGCTGTTAGGTGATTCACACCACTACAGAAAATATAGAATCTATAACATATTCATAAAATGTTTTCATATTTATTTTTTAAATGGGTATTATTTTTCATTAGTATTGTACACGTTGTTTAACTGGTCCATAGTCAAATCTTTCTGGTCATCTTTATGAAGAGCTGTTAAAGAGCTCAGTCTACTGTTTCAGTTCTGTGTCAAAAGTTTATTTCTGCTTTAAATTCAGTACGATTGTCTCAACTTAATTTCATAAACCTCATCTATCAAACACGTTGAATAAACATCGAATCATAGAAATAATTAAGAAGTCGTTCGTAACTCACATCTTAATATCATAATGCATAAAACTGAGGTGATTATTCGACCTAAAAATGCATTGTAGATTACTTCAAATACTGACTGAGGTTTGGGTTGAAACACAAACGCCTCGTGGAATGTAGATACTAGAATAAGCGTGCCAAATCCAATAACGGGAGTTTGCCCAGCATTCCTTCTCCCTGGTATGTGAGCCCAAAATCCACAGAACAATGGAAGGAAACATAGATGAGCTCCTTATTCCCTAAGGGTACACAGGTCTACACTCTGTGCTCCGACTAACAAAAACAAATAGCTAAAAAAATAAATATGGATCAAAGTTATATCTTCTCGGTTCAGGTTAGCCGTTAGTTTTTTTTTTTTAACATTTCTCGAAAATAGTGTTCAGTTCATAAGCTACATACTCAAACAACCTTTAACATAGGTTTCTTCTTACCTGATAAAGTAAAGAAGCACAGTGCAAACACCCACAGAATCATCATGCTATTTGTAATCCTCACTGGGAAAGCTGTGAAATCAACTGCCGGCGTGTGATTTTCAGGGTGAGCTCTGCATCCAAAGCGGTGACGCTGCGTCACGACGGTGCGCTTTTTTACGCATAACTCGTCGAATCCTCCGATTCTCCTGTTCGGCTGCAAAATCAAGTTGGTAACGAAATCGTTTTAGGAGATCAATCTACTGTCACTCTAAGCAGAGAGTCTAACTTTTGCTAAAGCTCCGCTTTCTCTGGGTGGGAAAGGAAGGAAGAGCGTCACCAGACAGCGGAGGACTGCTGGCGCTCCAGACCTCCCCGATCCCCATTAGTGTATTTATGACTTCAGACTTTGTCACTTTTTGTTCCAATACAATGCTGAACGTTAAGCACTCGACTGATTGCTTTTGCAACCACTAAACGTCATGTTTTCGAAGCAAAACAGCTGTTCTGTGGCACAGTTAATTTAGGACAGAACTATCTAGGTATTTTCTTAATTTTACACTGTTCGAGGATTTATGGATGCATTTTACTGAAAGACATCTACTACATGCGCTACGTTGCATATATTTTTGTGGCCATAAACTGTAGCCAGCATGCTCCATGCATCGTCCCAGGCTGACACTGTACCTAATTGCTGCCCTGTGCAGATACCAGACAGCGGCAGCCAGTGTCACGTTTTGCCAAATGCAACAGCTTTGTTCTTTCACTTCACTGAGTATCGTAAGATCCCTGCAGCTTTTATGGTCAGTCTCCCGCTTTCTTTCACAATCAGTCACCCTCAGGAAATGATGAACAATATGCTTGTTGTGTCTATTTCGACCCCAACTTTTAAAAAGTGCTCTCACCCTGGAACATCCATTTGGAAAAACCGAACACGCCATTTCTAATTTTCCCTGCAAAAACTGTTGGGATTATTTGGTGTTTTTTTTTTTTTTTTACATTTCCTTGCAACTTCAGACAACCTGACACAACTTCTTATTGTTACAGATTTCCTGTTTTCAATTTTGGGAGCATACATGGGCTGCTTTAGCCTGCAAGGAACATTCTATTGTATGCTTCCCTAAAAACAAAGACTACAGTTATATAAGACTTTGAAAGGGTTGATACATTGGTGCCCGATCTGAATAGGTAAATAAAGAGATATACATCAAAATAATATTCAGAACAAAGAGATGTGCTGTTGATTCAGTTCAGTAAGGTAATAAAGGAAAAAAAAAAAACAGAAGCTGAAATGGGCACACACACGTTCAAACTGTTTTGTCTACAAATTCCAATTTTGGCCTTGTGGCAAACAAAGGACCTTGAAGTTCACAGTTGACTCTAGTTAGCATGGTCCTTTTGTCCTGTTAGTGTGACCTGTTTTGCGCAGAAATCAGAACAACCTCTTCTAAAAGAACCTCTTATTTCCTCTGCACGTGCTTCATAGTGATAGTGAGCTGTCACATGAACAGGCTGCTGCCTAAACTGCTGCAGAAGCAGCATAAGAGAAAAAACAAACAAAAAAACAGTAAAGCTTATGATTTACAATAGAACAATGTGCAATGAAGCGCACCCTTAAACAAGTTTTGCACACCCTCGTGAGTCTTTTTTTCACCATTTATTTATTTATTTTGCAGAGTCTTGCAAACTCTGTCTTTGTTGTTGAGAGAAGCAAATGAGGAGGAGTGCAAAAGGAAGAGGTACAAGGACAGAAAAGTGTTCTGTGCTGCAGATGCAGCTTGGTGGAGCCAGCATAGGAAGCTAAAAGGGAAAAGACTAAAGGCTAGGTCAACACAGATGCTTCAGTGTGTGTGTGTGTGTGTGTGTGTGTGTGTGTGTGTGTGTGTGTGTGTGTGTGTGTGTGTGTGTGTGTGTTTAAATCTTTACATGAATATACTGTATGCATGTGCATATGATGGAACACAGGAGTGAATCAACCAAAGTAGTGTAAACGCATGTGTACACAGAATATTGTGTGTGTTTGTGTGTGTGTGTGTGTGTGTGTGTGTGTGTGTGTGTGTGCAGGCTGGAGCCATCTATCCGTGTTCAACAAACATGAGCTGTTGTATTCATTAGTCTTTGCTGTTCCACAGTAATTATGAACCGTGTTTGTTGTTACTGCAAGAGCCACTTGCTTAATGACACCACCAGTCAAAGACAAGGCTCACTGGGTCTTCTGGCCAGGTTCAAAAGCAGGAATCACAGTACAACAAACAATGAAATGTCTTCATGCACCGTTGTCTGCAGCAAGAATGAGAAAAAAGCACCAGAGGCTGTGATGTTTCTTAGCTGCATGGAAAAAGAATATGATTGCTGGTTATTTCAGAGGTGTTTGCTTTTTGATTGTGTGTGAATTACCTTAACAATAAAAAGGCAGAATGCATGCTTTAATTGGTGGAGCTGAAAATGAAATATATGTACATGCATGTATCTAAAACCCATATTATTGCGATCTTAAATATTTACAGAATTATTATAAAGATCAATTTTTACTTATCTCCTCTGAGAAAAGTTACTGTAGTTGTACAAAAGATTGTGGGGGAATGCCACCTAAATTGTGTCAAGTGGTAAATTTATGGCAGCATGCTCCTCAGCATGTCTTAGCGGTTTCTGACATCTTGTTGTGGGTGAGGTGGAGGAGGTGGTGATTGCGAGGCTGGGGGTTTCTGGAAGTGAGACCGGCAACAGAGGCGGGAGGTCTGAGAGACTTTGTGAGAAAGTTTGTATTAAATTCCCATTTCCCCTCATTGTGTGGCGAGCTGGCTTGGCTCCACACGCACTGATCCTGTTGGACCCTGGGAGCCTAAGCAAGGGTGTCACTCACACCTCTCAGGCCCCCTAAAACAACCCCCTTGATTCCTCCCCAACTGCAGTTACAACACCCCGACTCTGCTCTCTGGACCATTCCTTAGGATCATAGATGTTTAGAGTGATGTAAACCCATGCATCAAGAGTTCCTAAAAGGCATGATCAGCTGAGGGTTTGTGTATGTGTTGTCAGCAACAGGGCGAATGGGATGATGAAGGATGCAAAAACATATTTTGAGATGTGTGTGAAAATTGTTAGTAGAATCTAAATAACTCCACCACACCATGTCGGATTTCCCTAAAGATAAAGAGCATCGTAGGGCTGATAACTCTCCAGCACTACTTCTATGTAGGCTCTAAATGTGTTTACGCTCTCATACAGATCATCTCTCAACAGTTTTTTTCTTAAAAGCAGGATTTCCAACACTTTGTGTTGAAAAACTGAAAGGTTTACACACTATTATCCTGGCTATATTTCGCTATCAGTTCAGAAAAAATGGCAGTCAGCCAATCACGTTCCAATGGACCTGAGAGGTGTTCAGCTTTCAAGTTTAAAAAAACAAAAAACTGAGAGGGCTTCTCATGCATAGAGTATTTATTACAAAGGTATCTAAGTGATCCAGACTGTACTATTAATGTCAGTAATTAAAAGTTGGAGTATAGAGATAATGGAGGCATTAGAAGAACTAAATACAATTCCAATGCTTCCTGCTGAAGCTGTCCACCCATATATGATAACACACTCAATAGAGATACAGAATGCATACATTTACAGTGTGGTATTGTAGTGGCTGTGATTCTTTCATGTAGATGTAGCTTTCACAAGAACTGACGAGACTTATTATACTGGAGTCCACAGGAAGTCTCCCTGAAGGTTGCGTCGTAGTTGTTAAATTGTAGCACAGTGTCTTATGGATGGCACACGGAGTGTCATGTTCACTTTCTGATGGTGAAATTTAAGTCACTCAGATTGAAGTGAACCCACTGTCATCTTCAAGAAACCAGTGTGAGATGATTTGTGCTATGCAACATGGTGCATTAACCTGCAGGAAGCAGACATCAGAAGATGGGTACACTGTGGTCATAAAGGGATGATCAAAAACAGTATTCAGGTAGGCTGTGGCATTTAACAAAGCTGGTACTAAGGGGCCCAAAGTGTGTCAAAAAACTATTCCGCACACAATTACACCACCAGCAGCCTGAACCATTGATAGAAGGCAGGATGGGACCATGTTTTTACGTTGTTCATGCCAAATTCTGATCCTTTTGTCCAAATATGGCAGCATAAATGGAGAGTCATCAAACCAGGCAACATTTTTCTAATCTTCTATTGTCCTGTTTTTGTGAGCTCGTGTTTCCTGTTCTCAGCTGACAGCAGTGGCACCCAGTGTGCTCTTCTGCTGCTGTAGCCCATCTGCTTAAAGGTTCAATGTGTCGTGTATTCAGAGATGCTCTTCTGCCTATCTTGGTTGTAGCAAATGTTTATTTGAGTTACTGCTGCCCTTCTATAAACTCAAAGCAGTCGGGCCATTTTCCTCAGACCTCTGACATCAACAAAGCATTTTTAGCCAGAGAACTTGCGCTCACTTGCAAAATACCTAACAAAATGGCCAGTGAGTGTAACCTGGCATTAGTGAAACATATGTCACATCTACATGTGGCATGTGTACGTATGCTTCATGTCAGGGATCCTCACATCCAGGCCTCAAGAGCTGATGTCCTGCAGGTTTTAGATGTGTCCCTGATCCAACACACCTGAATCAAATGGCTAAATTACCTCCTCAGTATGCAGTCAAGTTTTCCAGTGTCCTGCTAATGATTTCTATATTTGACTCAGGTGTGTTGAAGAGGAGACCCATCTAAAACCTGCAGGACACCGGCTCTCGAGGCCTGGATGTGAGGATCCCTGCTTTAAGCCATCCATGCCCATCACACCATTAAATGTGCTGCAAAGTGGTTTGTATGCAGCGCTGTTTCAGATCCTGCCTCATTTCTATGTAAGTGGTCATTTATTATTATTGACATGAATTCATATGCATTCAAAAGAACTTTTAAAATTTTTAATGTAAGAGTGAGAAAACAATAGTAATATCTACAAATTCTACAAAGTTACTAATAGATTTAAAAATATTAGGCTATGTATTTGTTTCCATTTTCTGATGTAAAATGATGTATTTTTGTGTCAGACATTTTTTGGCACAGACTTTAAGTAAGCAGGGGTCAAAAACTGACATAAATTTTTTCGATATGAGGCTGTGCTTATTTCTACAACAATTGCATCAAGGAGCAATCATGTAAGTCCGAAATGGTATCTGAACTGAAGATCTGATGTACAATCAAAACATTCTGCAAATTGGTACCATTTGTTACTAGTGAGACACATGTGGTGCAAACACTTCAAGCACGCAAACTCAAATCTGTTATTGCCTTCACAGGAACACATTGTAAAGGTGCAGCTGCAAAAATGACTGGAGAAATTTATTCATCTCCTTGGCGTAAGGACACGAAGACAGAAGTGTGTCCAGATCACGACACATGAGATCTCAACTTTTGTCGCAAGTCGTTTCCCTTTCCCCTCCCATCTTTCCTGTCACTTTCCACTGTATACTTTCTCACAAAGAAAAGCTGCCCTTTAAGTAACCTTAAGGGGTAAATACTGCCAACAGATGGATCGACACATGGAATGATGGGAAATGACATGACAGGACACAAAAATATACAAAGTCAGTGTGGACAGGGTGAGTATGATGGGGGAAAGTTCCTAAGATACAGTTATGGACTACAATTTTTATTTGAACACTTGCTTGCAGGCACGTATAACTACTTACCCCGAACATTTTACTACACGTACACACACACATGCACACAAAAACTACCCTCTCCTTTGGGAGGAAGATACAAAGTGAGTTACTGGCAGGTTTTAGGGCCTCGTGATTCAGGTTTCAAGTTGCCCATGACAGGAACACTTCCTTTCTATGCCTCCCATTTCCTCAGGCTCCACCAGCAATCTTATTACCATGGTAATAGAGTTATACAGACATTAACTCGATAGTTAAATTCAAGCAATAACATAGACCAACTTTTAGATAGCAGGGAAGGTATTACCATCCAGATATTCCTCTGTGATAGTGGGTCATGTGACCAGAACGCTATTACCCTGATTTTTACGTGTCTTGAGCTTCAAAGAAAGAAAATATAAACTCAAAGTTGGCAGATAATATTGTTTCTGGCTATCTGACAAATGTTCAACCCTAAAAGCTTTTGATACAAGTGGATATTAGTGGGAGTACCAGTGTGTTTTTCAATCAGGAAGGCAGATAAAAGATCACTGTATCACTGGTAATGTACCAGCCATGATTATTGTTTATCATAAGCTATTAAAAGTTCCTGCCTCTTTTTTTTTACCAAATAGATGTTCTCAAGAATTAATATCCTCCCAGGCCAGTGCTCCTTTATTGTATGTGCGTGTGTGTGTGTGTGTGTGTGTGTGTGTGCGTGTGCGCGTGTATACAGTGCCCCCAGGCATTTTATTTATATTTTTATATATATATATCATTATAGTTTTAGTTTTGGCATCAATTCACGGGCCAGAAGAAGAGGGGGCATGGGCCGGGAGTTTGAGACCCCTGTTGCATACCAAAGTATTCTAGAGTCAAACAGCTAAAGTTTGGCCAAAGTTGATTAATGCAACAGGACAATGATCCTAAGCACAGCAGCAAATCTACAAAAGAATGTCTACAAAGAATCAAGGTCATGCAATGGCCCAGTCAGAGTCCAAATCTTGATACTCTGGCAGGACCTTCAGCGGGTATAAAGGGTTGCTTGCAAATCCCGGTGAAGTGAAGCAGTGCTCTAAAGAAAAGTAGGGTGCAAAATTCCTCTGCAATGATGTGAGAGACTGATAAAATCATACAGAAAATGATTACTTCAAGTCAATGCTGCTAAAGGTGGTTCTACAAATTACTGAATCATCAGATGCACTTAAGCTTCCACAGGAATGCATAGAGTCCTATGAAAAAATTTTACTGTGTGGTACTGTAAGCCTTACATATTTCCTTTTTAAAATACAAATCCAGTCAGGACAAAGCACCCCACATCATATATACCAAAGGCATGAGTAATAAAGCAGGGGGGTTTCAAGTTTACCCTTCTCTCCTGTTAAAAATACTGATGGTGCTCCAGTGGCTAGTTGATCATTTTGTGACATTTGCAGCGTGCTGACTTCACAGTATGTTCATAGATACAGTTTAACTCAAAAGGCTTGAACTTTGAACAGAAAATAATTTTTAACAAGTCTGTTAATATACACTCATACATTATCTAAAACATTTTTCATCCCAGACTGAAAACTATCTTGATGTCATGAATTATTCACTTACATGACGATGTATGTCAGTAATTTAAACTACAGCACCATGCTGCTAGAATATATAATTACAGCAGCTGCAACGTGTTCATCAGTACTACAACCCCCCCCCCCCAAAAAAACCCAAATCCACACAAAAAGGAACACTTTTTAATCAGAGTATAGCATCAATCAAATCAGTTTCTGGGATATTGATCTGATCAGTTATGTAGCAGTTATGCAAGTATCAACCCTCTGTAGGTTGATAATTTTTATTTCCTTCAAATGTTGTGGCATCCTTTCATTCCTAACACATTGCCCAGTCCATATCAGTACAGATATCAGCATGATTTTTTTCACATTGAGATTTGATGTTTTCAAAGTGTTATTTTAAGAGCAGTGCATTTTGCTCTCCATTCTTCAGACCCACTGGAAAGAGAACATGATCCATAATCGAGGGTGAGTGACCTACCACCAACCCCCGGGCTCACAATCTGTTGCTAGGGTGAGACTGGGGCACTATGAATGGGAATAGGGTGATCTGGGTCCATCACCAGATGTAGAGCACAGTGACCTTTCATTTTGACATCAAGCAATACCTCCATGTTGTCAGGATGTTGATGGATGTTGATGTTACGAACCCTTCTGACCCAGAACAGGTAGATGGACTTTACACACAGGCACACACCTCATTAATGGTGTTATGGAAAGCTTCTGGATCAGACTGAGGAAGCCCTAATCATAACATCATGGAGTGGAGTTATAGGTATAATGTGAAAAAAACAAAAACGTTCTGAGGTTCACTATGGGATCACGAAGGATAACATGATTTCAGACAGTCAACAGACACAGCCAGATAACTAAAATGAGAGGGAGGTAATAATTTCCAGAACAGGCAAAATGGTTTTGCTGTTACTGTGGTGTTTATAAAGGCAAATGTCACATATAATCCTTGGAGTCTGAACCTTTTTGTTTAAACACAACTCCCAGAAGAAAAGGGTTTGTTATATCCAAAATTCCTGTCCTATCTGTGGTTTGGTCACAGCTTTGGTTGCGGTTCAGTTTAAAGCACTGAAATCACCTTTTATTCATATTATTGAATCTGTTTAAAATCCACATTCTTTGTACAAGTAATAAACTAATAAATCACAGAAAAATTAAGAAAAACAACAATATAGTTTTATTCTTGATTTCAATTTGTTAGCCATGTATGAATGCTATATATTGAGCTTTTTTTTCATCACTATTATTATACATGTTAGGGCTACAAATCCTAATTACAGAAATAGACTATCTGTCCCACTGGAACATGGGTATCAAGGAAATTGTGGAAAGGGAGTGGTACTGAGGGCAGTCAACATGTCTCTGGAATATTATAGGCGGTTTTGAGGAAGTTAAATAACACATTGGGAGTGCTAAGCTGGAAGTTAAGATTTTATGCATATGTGTATTGAGAATGTCGTCGAAAAGGCCCAGGAAGTACAAATCAACAATGTGTCACCTGATGAGACAAGATGAAAGATGATATGATAAAATGAAGGAGGCCTGAGAGTATTTTAAGTGAGAGTTCAAGCAGAAAAAGGAAGAGAGAGAGAGAGCGAGAGAGAGAGAGAGAGAGAGAGAGAGAGAGGGGAGAAAGTGAGAGAGTGCAAGCAACATGGAAACACAGAGAGAGATGGATGAGCTGTTGTTGCTTGTCCACAGTGTCCAGAGAACTTGAGCCAGATTCAGGAAGAGGTACTGCTGCTGGAGGCTGATATGTGTGTGAAGGAAGTGGAGGGAGCGCAGGGGCAGGAATCACCCTACAGGCAGGAAAAGGACTGTGGAGGTGATGGCGGGGGTGGAGGTGGCAGGTCTCGGCTCCTGTCTGATAGCTTGATCAACAAACACACATACACACAAATGCACGCTCAACCACACAGCTACGCTCACATAGGCTCTTGTTCCCAGCGTCTAGTGAGAAGAAGGGACACAGCAAGTGAGAGCTGGATGGCTGCTGGTGCCAAAGCATGCATGCCCCCATTACTGAGGAAGCTGGTGTTAAGTCTTTTTTATCACATGCAAAAGTGAACACAGTGTTGTTAAAGGAAACTGACTGTTTAATTATTTTTTAAAGTTACAGGAATCTCCAAGAAATGCAATGCTTTCCTGTGTAAAGGCATTTTTTTTTCAAGAAAGTTATTCACTGGTTTGGCTATGCGATTTTGAATTCAAAGTCAAGTGTACAGGATTTAAAGCAATGAATGAGTACTTCATAGCTACTGAAGGAGCAGGTCCCCAGCCACAGTCTGCAAGGCTGTAGTGCAATGTTTGTACCAAAAGACTGTACATTTAAGATTCTTTTTTTTTTCTCAAGGTTCTGTTTTGGGACCCTATTTTTGAAGCGGGTGATTCGATCCACACTGTACATGCTTCCCCTTGGAAATATTATTAGAAAATATTGCATACATTTTCATTGCTATTCAGATGATACGCAGCTCTATTTATCCATGAAGTCAGATGACACAAGTCAACTATACAACAGGAATGTCTTATGAGACTGGGGTTATTGTACTTGTATTGTACCATAGAAATATCTTAAAACATCTTACTTTGGTCTCCAGAAACACTGTCAGGAATCTTGACCAGGATATGTCCGTCAATGTGCAAATTTAAAAAATCTTCTTTTACTTGCAAAATATCACAAAAATTAGAAACATCCTGTCTCAGAGTGATGCTGAAAAACTAGTTAATGCATTTATAACTTCTAGGCTGGACTACTGTAAATCATTTTTGTCAGGATATTCTAAAATTTCCTTTAAAAGCTTGAGTTGATCCAGAACACATTGAGAGTACTGATAGGGACTAGAAAGAGAAAGCATGCTTCTCCCATATTAGCATGTCTTCATTTGCTAAATGCCAAATCAAGAATTGAATTTAAAATCCTTCTCCTCACATACAAGGTCTTGAAAAATCAGGCCCATCAGATCTTAAAAAATCTCACATTACCATATTTTCCTAACAGAGCACTTTGTTCTCAGACTGTTGGCTTACTGGTGGTTCCTGGAATTTCCAAAAGTAGAATGGGAGGCAGAGCTTTCAGCTATCAGACCCTTCTGCTTTCCTTTTATTTATTTAGCTGTTTTTATTATTCACATGAGTACATGTGTAATATAGCAATGCCAGAGCTGACAGGCAGGAAAAGAGACAAAGAAAAAAGTAAAAAGTGGGAGAAAATGGGAGAAAAGTTAAGAATAAAAGGACAAGTAGAAAAACACAATGGGTCATCAACTGCTGCACCTGTAAGAAAACATACAAAAACAAACAGCACCTGAAAAAAAAAAAAAAGAAAAACATACACAAACCAAAAATCTTGTTGTGTTTTGTGTGTGTGTGTGTGTGTGTGTGTGGGGGGGGTGATAATGAGGGTGAGAAGCTGCAAACCCCCCCCCCAGGAGACCTGGGAGCCACAGAGATACACACCCATCCACATCAAGCCCCCTTCTAAATGAGGGCAAATAGATGACCACCCCCCACTCATCAGTATTGGACATGATATTTTGGGTGCATGTGTTGGTGTATGTGAGTGAATGAGGTGAAAAGGATGTGTATGACTATGTTAAAACATATAGTACTATTAAAATTGCAGGGACAGATGTGACCGGAGCACCTGACTCCTGGTTGGCAATATTGTGGGCTCTGTAACTTACAATATAAAATGCCTTGGGGCAACAGTTGTTGTGAATTGGAGCTATAATTAAAACTTAATAGAATTTTTTATAGCTTCCATGCAACCACCTATGGGACTAGAACAACAACAAAATTTAATTTTAGTTTGAACCTGAGTGGGCACCATAAATAACGTGGATACCAGAGGAGTGGGTGCTGTTCTGCATGCCAAACCAGAAAAAAGCAGTATTAGTAAGTCTTTCATTCTGTAATTAAAAGTCAGATTTCTTGCTGAGCCATAACCGAATCCTGCCACACACATAAATATTCTCACAGCTTTCACGGAGGGATTAGAAAAATGCAGTTTGGAGCTTATTAAAACATGTGTTGACTTTTACATGCATTTTGCAACACTGGCAGGTCTACATTACCGAGCTATAACACCACAGATATTTTCACTTCCACAGAGAGTGTGTTTCTGTGCCACTGGGGCCATTTTTATGCAGCAGGTTTATCAGTCAGGGTACTGTTGAAGTCTGTTGCACATTCACACAACCATAACATCCAAAACAAACAGAAAAGCGATACCACCTCCTGATTAACACACCATTTGGGTAAGTTACTTTCCTCAAAGAGAAAGCTTTCAGGTCATTAAACATGGGTCTCAATGTATTAAAAGTTGGCAGGTGTTCGACTTTATATTTTACATGCAGTAGGTTGTTTAATAAGTAGCATTCATTCACCTTGAAGAAAAAAAAAAGAAAATAAATACCCTAGCACAATCAAAGAGAGAAACTGGGAGAGTGATACTGATAGTATCCATTTTTCCTCTGTGTATACAGTATCGTATCTGCAAGATGCAGAAGGAGATTAAGCCAAACAGACTCTTGGTTCTGTATGGTAGTGCCAATGCGGCATGTAAGGTTACACAAATGAGAACAGCTAGTCAGGAAACTCCTATATTAGATTAAATTGGATGAAACTTGCACAACCTCTGTGCTGTAACCGGGTCATTACAGCAGCAGAGTGAAGGATATGAAGGAAAGAAGGACAAAAGGGTCTATTTTTGCAGAACCTCATTAGAAGTTGCCTGAATTACTGTTATATTAATTAAATTATTACATACAGTCATTCTAATAAAGGGCCACTCAGAAAATTGCAAATTTAAAATTAAAATACAGCAATTTCTTTTTAAAAAAAATGCATAGACTTAAAACAGATGTATAGATCACCATACTCAGATTATCGTATTTCCAGGACATTTATGAATGCAAATCCACAAATGTATACATGTGTAGCCATGAATTTATAAAATTTACATGTAGAGCTGACAATCCCACTAGCCAAACCTTTGGTGCTTTGGATTGTCTCTTCCACACGTTTAATGGCCAGTGGCGTGCTTGTTTGTCATATATGTCTTCCTCCTCATATCCAACTGTCCATTGTTATGTACAATTCGGCACGTGTTGTTATTTCCCTCCTCGTCAAGGACCGACCAAAGCTTTCCCATCTTCCCTACAGAAAGGGCCATGACCTCAGACCCCAACACTTCATTTAGAGGACAAAGAATAAACATCCCATGGTAGCACAAGTGGGGAAAGCCCCTTGCCTCCTCCAAGAGTCTTATCCAGACTCTGAGAACAGTTCCAAACCTGGCACTGATTAGCCTTGTTTATGTTGCAGATGGACTCACATTAATGGAAAAACATCTGACACTGAATGTCAGTATGCAGCTTATAATTAAAAAATCTGGCCTGTTTTTGAACAAATGTGTAATTGTGATTTTTTTTCTGAGTATTTAAAAATGTTCTCCTGTACCTTTTATCACTTTTAAATTGATATTCTTACCTTTTGCTACAACATGATAGCTGTTAGATAAATGAAGCGCTGACAAACATTAAACTGGCATATTATAAAACACAACCAGAATAAGAAAAGGAGAACAGATGAGCACAAAATGCATTAATTCATTGTCAATTCATGAAGTGTTAAGTTTTGCAGGCTTTGAGAAACCTTCCTGCAAATTACACTGTTGATAGCATATTTCTTTCCAACAAATGATCTCATTAGCAACAAAGTGTAGTACTTTCACTAACACTAACATTTAAAGCTGCTACAATATGTTTTTTTTTTAATGACTATGTTAAAAGCAAGATAGCATTAAGTAAGGCAAATGAACATAGGTGAAGTAAAGTAAATGCTTTAAAGTAGCGGTCGATCCTTGGCCTTGGATTAATCTGTCAACCATGTGCTGCACTCGTGGATGGCCGATTCAGAGCTGCTAAAACCTGAATAAAAATGAAAATGAAAAAAATAATTGAAAAGGTGAAGCATCAGTGCCAGAAATGATCAATAAATTGATTCACAAGGCTGGAAACATCATTGGTCAGAATTTGAGACAGTAAGGGACAGGAGGTCAATGAACACACTACTCTCCATCATGGGCAAGTCATCTCAACCGCGCAACTCCACACTACTGAGGCAAAAGAGCTCCTTCTTCCTCAGAGTGATTCAACCCATCCATCCATCCATCCATTCACTTCCACTTATCCTGGTCAGGGTCGCAGGGGGGCTGGAACCTATCCCAGCTGACATAGGGCAAGAGGCAGGGTACACCCTGAACAGGTCGCCAGCCTGTCACAGGGCCAACACAGAGAGACAGACAACCTCACTCACTCACATTCACACCTATGGGCAATTTAGAATGGCCAATTAACCTAACCCCAGTAAGTGCATGTCTTTGGACTGTGGGATTAAACCGGAGTACCCGGGAGGAAACCCACGCAGACACGGGGAGAACATGCAAACTCCACACAGCGACAGCCTGGGCCAAGGTGGAATCGAACCCAGGCCTTCTAGACGTTAGCCTAACTGTGAGGCAGCAGTTCTAACCACTGTGATTCAACCTCGCTGCCGTAAAGAACACTTTAGGAAATAATTCCTGCTGTTCTCTATAAAACTATAAAACTCTTTCTGTGACATGTGAACACACCTGTCAGGACATAAGATCCTCCACACACATATTTCTGTATTAAACCTTCTTGCAGCTGTCTTGAGATTCATAGTGTACATATTATTTATTAATACAATTTGTACTACTCTCTTGTCTTACTGATACTCTTCTTTACTTACATTTTTATCACTGTTGTATATGTTTTGCAAAGTTTTGCATAGTATAAGGGCTCACTGTGTACCTGTGGCACTTTGACTCTCACTTTGTTGTTTATTTATTGCAGATTGTGCTTTTTTTCTTGCTGCTGTAACAATAATTTCCCTAGTGGGATCAATAAAGTATCTATCTATCTAAAAGAGACAATCAAAGTTGAAATAATGTGTCCATTCAGCATGTACAGAAGGTGTTTAGCAGTTTTGGGGTGGCTGTGGCTCAGGAGGCAGTGTGGGTCGTCTACCAGTTGGAATGTCAGTAGATCGATTCCCTGGCTCTTCCACTACGCATGTTGAAATATCGTTCGGCAACATATTGAATCCCAAGTTGCCCCTGATGTGGCCATGTGAGTGAGTATGCAAATGTTAGGCAAAGCACTTAGGTACTGAAAAAAGTGCTTGTGTGACTGAGTGAATGAGGCTTTTAATAAAAAGTGCTCAGAGTAGAAAAGTGCTATATAAGTGTCAGTCCATTTACCAACAGATGAAAGTTATTTCTGATGCCAAATGATCAAACAAATTTGTTAATATTGGAACCTCCATTTACAACATTCTTATCAGTTTAACTCTTTCGATGCTACTGCACTTAACTGATTTTCCCACAATGCATCTTTAGGCATATTCAGTGGTCAGGTACTTGCAGAATATACTAGTTGACAGAACACTGACTAAGCAAGGCACAACTGAGAGTGACATCGAACAGCCCCTAGCAGCTATAGTGGAAATCGCAATCTTTTTTACTGACCCAACCCATCTACATCCATGTCACCAGCTCCAAGACATCCCGCTGAAGCCTGCTGGAACATATGGAGGGAGGGAAAGAGGAAGAGTAAGGAAGGGAGATGTAAAGATGCAGAGTGCACTGGTGAGTGGCCGGGAAGTGGCCCTATTGTTTTCAGGGTCACCTCGCGTTTCCTTTCAGAGCCTTTCAGAGGTCTGTTCTCTCCAGCAGGCTGCATGTCTTACATAAACAAAACTTCTTGTCAACCCAAAATGTATCTTGTCTGATTTCCTTTCTGATCTAACCAAGACTTAGACAATAGTTTGCATTTCCATTAGTAGCAATTTAACGACAGTTACACTATATAAGAAGAGGGCGCTTATAAAGCAGAAACTAGATTATGTGATTCCTGATGGAACTGTATCCACAGCAGCACAATAGTTGTGCTTGTGAAAAAAATCAGGTTAGACCAGTTTCTGGGTATTTACATATAAAAAATATGCATATAGCTCACATGTCGTATCCTACCTCTTCCTGGTTTGGCAGTGCAAAGTGACAATATTGCCTCTGACCAGGTCTGCACTGCCATTGGCCAGAAAAGAGGCAGGAGGCGGGGGAGAGCACACCTTAGTTACAAAGTTAACCATTAACTCGATCTTCTCGGAAGCAGCTACTGAGCACACCTCGTTCAACCTTTGCACAACATTTCTGCATTTCATAGGCAAGCCAACAGAAAAGGTGGTTAAGGCTGATGCGAAATGTGTGAGCCACGGAGAGCTACACTGACAGGTGACCAGGTAAGACTTTAAATGAGCAGCTTTGACGACAGAGAGATTGTCAGTGTCTTCTACAGACTCGATTTGGTTTTTAACTGAGACTACAATTATTTCTGAATATTGCGCAACAATGTCACAATGTGATAAAAAAAAAAGATGAAAACGCTCCAAACCATAAAGTCTAACATGCTAAGATTTATTATTTGACTGGTTTCGACAGAAAAAGGACAGTCTGAAGCAGGCGTTGCCAGAAAAATCGTAAGCATATCAGAAAAAAAAAATCTGGTTTTCATTAACAGAGGAAATCTGTAACATTCTTTCTACACTGCAGTCATTTAGTGCTGCAGCACGCCATTCTTTCTCAATACAGAAGAAAAACACATCATCAAAGTGTGTTTACATTTCTATGACCTGTACTGCCCTACAAACTCAAACAGCAGTAACCACACAGTTGTTCAGACCTGAGTTCTAACTGCTGTGTTTTAGTATATAAAAAAAATTTCTGTGCCATAGAATTTGAGTGCATGTCCAAAGTGGATGTGTGTAGTTCCAGAAATATTGTTTGTAATAAAACACTACAAGCTTGGTAAACTGTGTGCTGTAAGACCTGCCAGCACTGCATTGTCTGCCAAAGAGAGACAGCTGACTTTGTGGATAAGTCAGGTGAAGGCTCATGAAGCGATAGCTTTAGTTTAGGACAGCTAAGGTTATTGATTTTCACCCATTTGTCACTGTAAATCAAAAAGACGAGTTTTAGTGTAGTAAATTGTACTCATTTAGTCTGGGATTCTACGATTCGACGTAACAGCAGCTAAATGAGTTATTTGAGAAGAAAAAACAACAATAATAATAATAAATAATAACAAATAACGAATTCAATGATGTTAAAGTGGATTAGAAACCTGTTTGATGCAGAACATTGACCAAAGGTGAATCTACAGGTTTGGGTGTAAGTATGTTTTATGTCAGTGATTTCTTTAGGTAAAATGATAATCGAATGTGTCTTTAATCTTCCACTTTGAATGTGTGGAGTTTAATAAAAGTCATTTAAAAATGCCAGCTATCATAGTTTTTGGTCTCGATGCAGGTTCATTGGCGTCTTTTAATCAGCCATCCCGAAGCTTGTCGAGGCTTCTCTGTTGACACTTCCATTATTCCAGGATCAAAAGACAAAAAATGAAAAATAAATTAAGCTATTATGATCTTGGTATAGCTAAGCAACAACAGCACAATACACTACTCATTTTTTTAGGGCGTAGCTTTCATACTAAAATAATTCCAGTAAATGTGTTAAATAATCAGGTTCGCAAACAATGTCTCTGCCAGCTGTTTTTTTTTTTTTAACTCACTGCTCAATTAGATCTTATGCCTATTATCCTCGACAAACAATAGCACGGCCCGACTCCTCCACACTTTTCAAAGGAAGACAAAAATACAAAACTTGGCAGTGGGATAAGAGGCAAAGAGGGAGGCCTGCATGCTGCACTGTGGATTGTTGGGGTGAGGGTCACCCAAAGGACGGCTTGTGGTTTGAATATAAATATCTGTGATCATTCCAGCCGGGCAGAGAGTGTAAAGTGTGAATTGAAAAGTAAATCCATTTTGTGATGAGCGGTTCTCAAAATGCCTGTTTTTCATCTTTGATTCTGGCTCTTTGTTCCGTGAGTTGAAAGAAGTTTAACATAAAATTCGGTGTCACCTCCTGTTGCGTAATCAAATTTGAAAACATAAAACTGCTTACAGTTTGTCTGTTCAAAGGAGCCTCGTTGCACTACATAAGCGGAATATAATTTTTATGTTTAATTCAGTTTGATGACAGAGAGAGCATTTCACACCCTGTGGCCATCATTAGTGTCTATAAACTGATATTGGACTCACAATTTGGAGAACTAAAACAAAGTGTGGCAGAGAAAAAAAAAAAAGATGGCTCCTCCACAGATGAACGCAGACAAACATGCAAATGTAGCCCTTTTACACATGCAAGTTCACATAGAAATGCAAACAGATGTACAGCGGCAGTGCACAGTGTAACTCTTTGACACAGATATTCCTGGCTCCGGGTCCTGTGCTGCCTGATGTGTATATTTTGCTGTGCTATGCCTGTGTGAGGACAGAACGGGAAGAGATAAAGGCAGCCCTGTCGGTGTGTTTACAGCCAACACTGGTGAAAAGAATAGCCTGAGAAGATGAAGGGGAAGTGGCCTAATGGCCAGTGCAAAGCAGTCGGAGCTCTCTTGCTGTGAAAAATCACCTCAGAGCCAAGAAAGCGAGCAAGGAACACAGAAATCTTAAGCATGCCTATTAAAGCAAGCACCATGATTTTTTTGGGGGAAAGACATGGTAAATTAGTTGTACATGTTGTCAAAGACAGAGGGGCCATTATTTAAGAAATCAAACATAGTTGGATTGAACTATTTTTTTTATTAAGCTAGTGCAAAGAGCAAAGTAATAAAGACCAACGTCACATTTGTCACAACATGCGAAACTATGCTTTATGCTGCTCCAGTTAACGGTGGAGGAGAAGTAACCACTTAGCCACTAAGGTCTAAATTCAGTGGGTCAGTCTGCTGGTGTGAATGAGAAGCAATTGAGCATTAGAATAACATCAAGCTGCACAATATTCATGACTCCTCCACCACTTCCCATGACTGCTGAGTATAAATCAGTCCAGCAAATTTGCAAAGCAAAGTAAGATCTGTTAGTTGGTTTTCAAAAATGAAAACTATAGATTTTAGGTATATCTTTTACATGTCATTTTTTTCCACTGCCATTTAGTGTTTCTGCTACAGTCACACAAGTGGAAACAGTTGTTGGAGACTGAAGTATAACTAAAATTATAGTGAATGTGAGCACTGAATTTGTGATCTCATTGCTTTTGAAATAGTTACTGGGAAGGCGGGGACCAAGTCTGCCACCGCTGGCAGTCAGCTGCCATCTTCAAAGAACCTTTGGTGCAACAAGAGGGCAATAAAATAGGATTAAGACTGAGTCAGTGTGCTATCAGTTTGCAACTGAATGTGGTCAAGTTGCCAATTACATACTGTTTGTGGTAATATGGTGATTAACTGTGATGAGCTGGCAAAAATCACAAATCTGTTGCTGTCTATTTCAACTCTGTTGTTGTCTACATACACAAAAATTCACATTAATTCCTCCACAAATAGTGACATATTTGCTGCTGGATGACAATTTAACTACAAAATAAAATAAGTGCTTGGCAACCGGCTGAGTCGAGACTCAGATCAATTGCAAAATTCTGGCAATATGTCTGGCAATTATTTACAAACCTTCACCAATCTGTACAAGACTGACTGCAATCACTCTGACATACACAGTGATTGTTTCGAGACAGATTCCCTCCCAATCTGCCTTTGGTGTTGGTTGCTACAACAACTTGCAATCGGTCACCGAATATCAAAAAATTCAATGGACCCACCAATTTTTACTCCAGTAAGAGAGAACCATCAGTCATTTTAATTACATTTTATACTTCTACTACATTTTGACAGCCAAGTCATGTTCACACATTGTGAACTGTGTTTATTGGTTATTATGCATACAGCAAAACTGTTCTACATGAAGTTACTGGTTAAAGCAGTTCTTCCACCAGCATCATCATTTAAATGCAGCTTACATGCTAGTGCATTGATAATACTAATACAGAACATTAGAGTATAAATTTAAAATGCTCCTTCTGTTACTTTCTGTTACTTTTATTACAATTTGATGATTTTGTGCTAAATTAAATAAAATTATCTAAAATGATCAATGCAGGACTCAAATAATGTTGCTTCTTTTATTTAATTGAGACACATTTCTGCATTGCATTTAGATGGGACTGTATCTACTTAGTAAAAGAATCTTGTCCTTCAAAAACCTTGACCCTGTGTAAAAACCAAGATCACAAACATAAAAATACAGGCACTGGTAAAAGACCAGTTAATAATGGACAACATAGACAAGAACATAACTTGTTTGACTGCATTTTCACAGCTCCACTGTAAATACAGGGGGTCAGCTTGTAGACCCGTGCACACAAATATGTGTCTATTTTGCAAACAGCTGCACATAAAGGTTCTCTTGTGGATGATGGGCTTGCATTTGCAGTAAGAACATCACTGATGGGTTGCTGTCAACAAAATGCAACAAGTGGTAGTGTGGCACGAGTTCCTGAATCCAAGCAGACCGTGGGGGGTTATATTCCAGTGCATAGTGCCTGTTCTGTACAAATTTGGCAGCTGGTTAGCCAGTTAGCTGGTTTTGGACAAAAAATGGGTGGAAATGGCTATTCTGCTTCTGTCACAGAGAATCACAGATGTAATAAATTGTTTAATCCATATAAAACTAGGATTTGTTTTATCTTTTTTTTTCTTTTTTAAACTGTGATTTTTGCAGACACCAGTAGAGGGTTCTGTGGTCTTTCAGCCAGACTAGACAGGCTGTTCCCTGTTTCTTTATGCTAAACGAAACAAATGGAAAAGATGTCCCAAAATGCTGCTCTTTTCTCATGTTGATCAAATTAGATGGAATTTTCTCTCATATATATATATATATATATATATATATATATATATATATATATATATATATATATATATATATATATATATATATATATATATATATATATATATATATTTATATAAACAAATGCAAGACTTTCTTTTATTTCCCATTAGATCTAAAGTCCTTCTCTTGTAGGGAGCTGAGAAACATACAAAGGCAGACCCTTTCACACACTCTCCACACACACACACACACACACACACACACACACACACACACATGACTCACTTGTGTGTTTTGTGTAGCCTAGAACTATGAAGGAAGGTTCTATGGTATGTGGGACTTCCTGTTTGTGACACACTTTTCCTGTTGTGGATGATATCCTGAGCTCCTGAGAGTGCGTAATAATTTCTGGATTTTAAAGAGCCTTTTTAAAGATGTCCTTTTTATGATGACACACTCACTCTTCATAGACACTTGGTGAAATATTTAAATCATTTGATTGCTCGTGTTCGTTTTGTGTGGCTTAGTTATGAAATATGCATTTAATGGCACAAAGATTTCAAAGGAAAAAATGCACGTGGGTATCGTTTGCTGGTGATCTACATAACTGAAGAAGTTTTTTTCCCCCGCTTTTGCAAGATGCGTTTTGTAGGCAATTGTGTAAAACAAAAATATTCTTACTTCTTTTCTTCTCTTTTCTGCTTTCTCTAGATTTGTAAGTGACTACAGCAAGAGGTGTGTGACTCATAATTCAACTTGTGCATGCACTGATTGGGATACCAGCACCGTTCAGCTGATACTGAGCTAAAGAATCCCCCATCACTCAATCTTGCCGCCAAGTGGAGCTCTGAAAGGTTAAACTCCTCACTGGTCAACAGACAACTAACTCCCTCATCTGGGGAGATGCCAGCCCTACAGCATCACCTCCAGGTCCTATTTTAGCTTTAACCAGATGAAGACAATCTAACACAAACAAAGGAAAACATCCAGCTTCTGTTAAAAGGAGTTCAAAGGTCTGCCGGATCTTGTAGAAAGAGAGCGACATATGTGTTTGATTCGCCTGCAATCCATGGTTTCATGCTTGAGTTAATGGTACCCCAGAGCAAGAGAAGAGCCTCATTCAACAAGAAGCAAACTGAGCCACAAATTAGAGGTCTCTTCCTAGAAGAGACTGCACGAATAAGAGGCAAAGCTAAATGGAACCATCACTAAATGAGACCGCTTTACCAACAGCATCAAACAACGGTAAGAGTTCAGTTCTTTCAGCAAAGTCAGACGGAAAGTTTATCAGCAGGAAATCTGCTCTAAAGACAGAAGATGGTAAATATATGATACCCCTTATTGAAGCTTAGTTTGGGCATCTAGGTTCTTTCCGCAGTTGTGCTGCCTCAAAACCACAACACTGGAATTTGATTCACTGCCTTCTCTTACAGACACTTTGATAGCCCAACAGACCAGTCACCGCTGGGAGTTCTTTGTGGCCGTCTTGGTCACAGCTATCTTTGTCAACGTTATCATTGCCATTATGGCTAAATACAAGGTGTTTCGGCGCTTCCTGGCCAGCTACAGACACACACGGCTGAGGGAGGCTGAGTCTGTTAGCCACTGTGACCCATCAGGTTTGCCTTTTAACAATTCAATTTTAGAGATTACTGTATGTGGGCATATTTGTTTGTGCACTCAACAATGAAAACAGTGGCAATTCTGTGAAAATCTTAGCGACAGCTTGGATAACAAAGCGTTATACAATAAAAACAGAAGTATAAAAAAAAAGTGTACTTGTGCTTATAGTGTGTTTGGCCACAGCTTAAAGTTGCAGCAATCAATTTTTTTTTTTTTAATCGACAAAAGGTCAAAGGACTATATTATGAATGACTGGAATTATAACCTGCCTCTGCAGTTACTCTCAGGTCTACAGTGGTTTCCAGCTCATTGTCTTTGTTTTCCGGCCCTGCTGCATGTGGACAAAAAAACAACCTGTCCCATGCTAAAGAATAAGTAGATGGACAAAAATTAAAAGCAGATGAAAAACAAGCACTCCTCAGAAGTTGATGGAGACTAAAACACATCAAAAACAATGACTAAATATTCTGCTTTAAAAAGACAAAAACTGGACTGAAGATCAGTGCCCAGTGTTGTGTTTACAGTGCATTCAGCTGCCCCCAAGTGGTGAAAATATCACCTAAAGCAGTTAACAGAAAACAATACAGGCTAGCGTGTCGCTAACAATTAATTATTGTACTTCTTATACAACAATGATGCCAGGTCCACATAATGGCTTACATAAGGTTTCCATAAATGAGAAATGCACACAAAAAATAGACTAAGCAATTCTAATTTTAAAAATCTTTCAACGAGCTGCACAGAGACACGTTTAAAAGATGCACTTTCTGCTTGTGAGCTGATAAAACTACAACAATTAAAAGCTCATAGAAACCGATCCTTCAAATCCAGTTCTTAAATCACTCATGATGGAAAAGCTCTCTGTGTTCTGTTTACCTACAAGGCGAGTCTTTTTTTATTTGCAAGCACTGATAACATGGTTGGACAGAATGACTTATTGGACTTACCTTTCAATGATTGTTGTTTGTTTGGGGTTTTTTTTTCTTCTTGTTCTTCTTTTTCTTTTCTCACCGTTTCCAGCACCGGAGGTGGGGTTTAACATGCATGGAGGACTCGGAATGGACCATCACTGTATGCCTCCACTGAGCGAGGAGGACGATGACGGCTTCATTGAGGACAACTATATCCCAACAAGTGAGAGAGAGAGGGCAGAGAGAGCGGCTGAGAACATAGATGAGGACACAGAGGAAGAGTTTGATGACATTGAGTTTAGCATTGCTTAGCAGGAACGTCTCCATCCACACCTTCTAAACTGACGTTTTAGTAGTTGAGCCTGAACGAAGCTACCAGTTTCACTCCATTTATTGCTTTATTTGCAACATATTTCAACTACCCCACCATCATTTCAGATTTTTTCCCCCCTTTCCATAACTAACATAATTTCTTTCTCGTCCTCAGTAGACTTGAGAGTGTGTTGAGGCCTGTTTCCCCTTTACTCTAACTTCACCTTTCTGTCTGATGGCCTCAGCTCATAGCTGAATCAGTGAGTGATCAGTGACAACCTGCCTAGTTCATGAGGTGTTGTTGTCCCAACCGTTAACCATTATGCTTTATGGCTGTAGCAGGTTCTTCTCCAGCAAAGTTACATTTGGTGTGCGAATTACAGCACACGCCAACTTTTTATTTTTTTTTATTATTTTTTTTATAGCTAACTGATTAGTTGATTTGTTAGCTATGATACTATAAATTACCTTTGTATGGGAGCGCATAACCAGAGTTAACTAAGACTAACAATGAGAGCATATTTTGCTGTGCCCAGTGAGAGCACTTTTGGTCGTATATAATGTATCACACTTGCACTGCTTTCTTTTACACTGTCTTTTTTCTGATTTTCTTTGGAAGGACTGTATAATTTCAGGTAGATGGGTTGCTTTACTAGAAAATCACAAGAAAATTCACATCTTTCATTTGTGCTGTTACAGTATCACTGTCACATCCGTCACAGTAAAGTTTTACAATAAGAACGCATTGCAACTCATTCATATCATGAGCTGTATACTTGTAGTTTCTTTTCACCTTTGACTGACATTTTTAAGAAACCAGACTGGGATTTGTGTGCAGATTCAGTGTGGCCTCAATAAAAAAATCTGCCTATAAGTGAAACACTTGCTGTTGCTGTGTCGGTCATGTATTTTCAAATCAAATCAATTGGGCTCATTTCTGAGGTCTAGTTCTCCACAGTTAATTCTTGGTTGTTGCTTGTCTCATTGGACACAAAGTGAAATCATTAAACTCACCTGTCCTCTTAAACTTGGCAACGCTGTCATAAACAACCGTAATAAAGCCTGACAGTGCGTCTCGAGCAGAGGCCTCCAGCGATTCGGATCTCGTCAGACCACGCAGCTGATGAGAGCGCTCTGACAGGTCCGTGAAGCTGAAGGCGGAAACACGGCGTGTTAAGCTCACACCGAAACCGGAAAAAAGCGATCCTGTCTTCAAGAATAAAAGGAGAATTCGGCGTTGTTAGCTATGATGGGCGTGTCCCATGTTTCAGAACAATTATTATTATTATTAATAATAATAATAATAATAATAATATAAAACTACCAATGCTACCACTACTAATTTATTATGTCTAATCAGCAAATGAATATTTTTATACTGTTGGATATTTTAATCTATAACATAATAAGACCATCATATCATCAGACCGCAACTTTTTCCCTGCAAGTAGCGTAGAAAAAAACGGAAGCACAAATATTATTTAAGTAAATTGTCGCTATCGTAATGCAGCACAATTCAAACTACAAGTGAATTCATTATTTTTGAACTTTTATTTCTGAAAAATTAAAAGGGGAATGTAATTTGCTTAAGGCATTTGGAATTATTTATTAAAAAATAAAAAAGTAAATGAATAACCGGAAGTCGTGCTTCCGTGATCGGAGTTGGCTTGATGTTACCGTTCGGAAAAGCAGCGAGCTGCAGCGAAACGCGTTGACTGAACATTGTGGAGGAGAGGAGGAACGAGGATGATGGGACCGAGTCGTATTCCACTCAAGTGACCCATATCTTACAGTAGACGCAGATATTATTTCACCTACTTCTTGTTCTCGAGGATTTGTCTCCATCAAGATGTCGGCGTCAGCGATATTTATCCTCGACTTGAAGGGAAAGGTAAGTTTGTTGCGACTTGTTGGTGAGGAAGTTAACATTATCAGCGTAGCACCTGCCTCGAGATAAACTGGTTTAAAAAAGGAAATAAAATAGAAGGTCACACAGTTGAAGGATATTTTTATTGGTGTCATTTTCAGCTGTACAGCATATGCCTCACATACTTTTATTTTCCGAAAACTCTTTTGCTAATTTAAGTCTACAACACCCTTACAGAGCAGACAGGAAGAGAAGCTCAACTTGCCAAACTCGTTTCACCGATGTTCAGTACACACACAGAGAGCTTGTTCTTGTGCAGCGATGCAGTTTTTATTGTACGTGATGTGTCCTATTTCGAGGTCTAAAACTTTACTCTTGTTAGCCCTTACATGCTTTCTAATTAAAAAGTACAGTGGTTAGTTTAATGTAATAGGAAAGTGTGTGTGGATATGAGGATGACATATATTAGAAATACATCTTGAGAGACAAACCTACATAATACTTGTAGGTTATGTGATGTCAAGGTGAAAATGTCATTTATTTGTACATTTGTAGTCATCAGTTAGCTGTTTAAGTCTAGATGGTTTAAAAAATATATAATTGGAGTCCTAAAAGTAAGGATTTGTTACTTTTGTGTATTTCATATCTTATTAAATAATCTGCCAATTTTCTCAGTCAATCCAATCTAATCATTCCAACCCTATATGTCAGAAAATGCAGCTACCCAGAGCAAAACCAGATGTTTTTAGTTGTGTGGCCAGCATTGCGACCCCAACACTGGTTTGCTGTTATACAAGCCTAAGAAAACCAGCTAACATTTACATTAGGAGTCTGGAACAAGTGTATTTTTTTAATATAATTTTGGCAAGAAAAAATATTGTTTCAATTCTAACAATAAGTTTAGTTAAACAAAGCCATAATGTTAGGCTTAGTCTGCCACCTGATCAAGCGATTTCAGTGATTAAAATGATAGTCGGGTCATTTATGACACCATTAAATTATATTGAGGAACATTTTTTAATGGCCCTGTTGTGTATTATACCTATACTCTTTCCTTTGTCTATGACAACAACTCTAAAATGTTATATTGTAATTAGTTATAGTTTTACAGGGATTTTTATCCCTGTAAAACAATTTTTTTCCAGGTTCTGTGGATGATCCTGGAAATGACCTGTCCATTCCATTCCATTCCAAACATTTTAGGATTTAAAATATCACACATAAATGTACACCTGAATTCATAGATGACCCAAATTCAGTCATTGAAGAGTATCTTGAGTGTTTTCGGTGATCTTAACTTATGTTAAGGACAATGAAACAGTGTCTGTGGAAATGATACTGACAGTCATGAGGATCATGAATGAGGGAGTACTCGCTGTTTTGTTTAATCATTGTATTATTTTTTTTTATTTTTTTTAAATTTTTTTAGAAGTATTTCCAAAATTTCTTATTTCTTTGCATGATTCTTTATCCAAACCTCACAGAGTTAATTTATGTTGGGCCAAAAAAAGAAGTGCTGAAGAAGCCTTATATGCTTGACAACATTACCCATTAGGGAGAAGGATCAGTCCCTCATAGGCTGGATGTCTGATTGTACAGATTAAAGGTTTTCTCTTTCCCTCTCTTGCAATCTATCCATCTATTTCTGCCCTGGAGCAAGTCAGTAGTATTTCTTTGCCTCTAGTCCTCACCCTCTCTGTGTCCTGACCAGATGAGGTTCTCTGTTGTAGCAAAAAATTGTGAACCAAATCTCTTAAACTGAGCTGATGCTCCGAAAAGGATGACAATATTCACAACGACACTGTAGATAAAAATAATATTAAGAGTAATTTGTAGACATTAACCCAAAGCAGTTATGCACAGATAGGCAGCCTGCTTCATTTTACATATCCACAGACATATTAAAAAAAACACCACAGCTACTGCAGAAGTCAGTAGCTTTGATGTGTTTTCAAGTGTGTCACCCCGCCCCACCCCTTTAGTGCCTGGTCATGGGCACTAGGCTGCACATGGCTGGCTGCTGGGACTTGCTGCGTAGACTTAAATGTCAGGCTATTGAAATCAGTGTGGCATCATTTGTTCCCTGTGATTCCCAATAGAATTTTTAATGAGCAAGCATGCCCAAGCTGACTCTGGATTGTTATGAGGAATGGCACATTACAACAGCTGGAGGCTAACATCTTTAGACATATAGTGGTGTTGCTCAAGAAGTTACAGCTCTTAGATTTGTATTTGATGTTTTGTTATGTTGGACACTGTACATTCATCAATATTAAACTGGTAATGTGTAAATGTTGTTAGAGGACTGACTAATTTTGATCAACTTTTTTGATTTTAGCAACGCTATGGTATGGATTCTTCTATTAAGGGTTCTCCAGGAAACGTTTTTGAATAATTTTCATAGATGGATGGGTGGTTACTGGTTTCTCTGATAACCAACCGTCTATCCATCCATTCATGCATCAATGACTCTCACAGATGACAACTGAAGCCTATCCCAGTTGTCACTGGGGGCAGGTACACCCTGGGCAGGATACTAGTCTATCATAGAGCTAACTCAGAGAGATAGACAACCATTCACACTCACATTTGCACCTATGGCCAATTTCGAATTGCCAGTTAAACTAACCCATGCATGTCTTTAGACTGTGGGACGAAGCCAGGGTCTCCACACGGAGGACACAGCCAGCCGGTGGATTCAAGCCCAGGACCTACATGCTGTGAGGCAACAGTGCTAACCACTTCACCACCATACTGCCCAGTAACCTTTTCTCTTAACTGAGCTCTTAAATTTTCCTCAAGGAACACTCACAGTGAGCAAGATTCCATCAGTAACACCTGAGTTCCTTAAGGGATATCCACACTGGAATCGACCAGCAGTCGGTATCGGCTGACAAGAAACCATCGAATGTCAGTTACATTCAGCCACTTAAAACGACAACAGGTGAAATAACCGCTCATGAAGGGGAAGAGAGTGGGTCCTGAGTTCAACTTTTCTGAACTTCGAGAGTACTGCATGGCTCTCTGGATGAAAGTTTTGGACATTATTGTTTGCCACTTTGGTCCAGGCTGAAAAGACTACTGGAGGGATTGTCTTCAAAATTTATAGATGCATTTATGGACCCCAAAGGATGAATGCACAGGACTTTGTTGATACCCCATTTTTGTCTCACAAGAAGCAGTTTGTGGTTATGCTGAAGCCAACTGGGATAGGCTTCAGCTGTCATTCGGTGAGAGTCATTGAGTCATTAGCAAAACAGTTAGTGTAATGACTTAGAATTTGGTGCACATATGTGTGTCCTTCCCATACGATGAAATGCAGTGAATTTGTTGTTCCATTTAGTAACATAATCAGGTCAATTTTGTAATTTATCCACCAGTTTAGATGCAAAACAAAAGGCATTCTCATCAACATACTCATCTCTTTTATGTTGGCTATCATATTAGCATGCTAACACACTAAAGTGAGATTAATATGTAAACATTATACCCACTAAGCATCAGCACATTCAGGCTTCATAGAGCTGCCATTATGTCTGTAGATTCTTAGTCTTGTTGGACGGAGAATGCTGCAGCTGCAATGAGCCTCTTTCTCGAGGTCTTGTGAGTATTAACAATGTCCAATGGTTGCAGTTGATGGACCAACTCAGTGCCGTCTTTTGTGTTTTTCAGTGGTTTATTATTTCAACTACAAGTGTCTTACTGTTAACTCCTAACAGCTCTGACACTTAAAAAAAAAATTCAACTTGCTATCTTGGATTATTTTTAGAAAGTTATTTTAGTACAAGAATTCATCTCATAGTCAGATTGAACTTAGTGGATTTAGTGTGATTTGCGAGAGTGTTGATGGGTGATACAAACTGAGTTTAGATTTTGTTTTACTTTTTGTTCCTGTTTCCCTTCCAGTCATACAGCCCAGTGAGGGGTGGCTGTTGCCATATTCCTTTAGAGGTTAGCAGTGAGTGCTTTCTATTGATTTCAAACATTGTAAACAGTCATTGATTACCTTGTGTGACCCAGAAACAAACTGTCATCAAATCCCCACAGGGCTTTTTTTTTTTATTATTTCTACAACTGTAGTTTTAACAGATACCTTGTTGTGTTTGTAAAAGCCAATTATAATACTAAGGATTGCTTTTACCCTTGTAGATTAAACAAAGAATAGATCACCACATCTTGTAACAATGGATAACCACATGTAATTTAATATATAATAGGACTAATTGCCCATATTTTAGACTTCTATTTTATGCTTCAGTTTTTATATCATGCTCCCATTGTTTTTGTTCCCTTTTGTGCTCTCTCTTTTTGTTCCTGCTGATAAACCAGTTTTTGGTTTTGAAATAATTTAACTAATTTTTACATAATGACTTTGAGCTCCCCCACACAATTGAATGTCATTAAAAACAATGAGATGTAAAAATATTTGTAATACTTATTTGATATTCCAGCAAAACCTACCAGAATATGTTTTGAGCAGACACTACTGTGGATTAACTTGGAGGGGATACATTCCCCACTAGGTTGTAAAGAGACCTGGATTATTAAGTAGCTGTGCTTTGCTTTGGGGCATGAAATATGCTAACTGATTGCACGAGGTTTCCTGTCTCTGCTGAATACCCTGCACTGTCGCTTTTTTTTTTCTTTGGAATTTGAGTTTAACTGACACACATTCGAACCAGAGTGACACGACAGTGATGTGTTGACACATCCATGTCCTAAAGGTGAAATAAAAGTTTTTATCAGTCATGTTTGTGATTGGCTCTAAGCCCATAATTGTTACCGCAGACTATGGTGATGTCAGTTATTTTCAGAATCAGCTCTATAATCGGATGATTTGAAATGCCTCTCAGATGCACTTTTAGTTTAAAAAAAAAAAATTACACATCAATACACTAAACGAGGGAAATGGATGAATAAAGCAGTCAATGAGAAACTCATCACATAGTAAATGAAAAGAGTGATACTCTTACTTGGTAATTTATTGATTTATTGTCTCAAAGAAAAATTAACTTCTGTACGTGCTTTACAAATCATATAGGCAACTCATCAGTGTATGCACACTGGTTGTTTACTGCCAGCAGTGTTATTGGCCCATTCTATGCAGTCCATATGTTGGTGTTATTATATTAACTTTTTTTAATAACCACTTTAAATGTTCTTTATGCCATTGGCTTGTAAATACAGTAGGAGGTAAGTCTTAGGTCATATTTGAGGTGTTTTTATTTTATCATGGGCATACTTTTCAAGTGGGCTGACACTTGTTATAATTGACGTTATCAGTGAATTTGCTGATTATCTTTTAGGGGTGGGTGCGGTGATTAGCACTGCTGTCTCGCAGGTTTGAATCCCCCATCTGGCCAGGGCCTGTCTGTGCGGCGTTTGCATGTTCTCCCTGTGTCTGCGTGGCTTCTCTCGGTACTCCGGCTTCCTTCCACAGTCCAAAGACATGCAGTTAGTGGGGTTAAGTTCACTGGTGATTGGCTAATGTTAGTGTGAATGGCTGTTTGTATCTCTGTGTTAGCCCTGTGATAGACTGGTGACCTGTCCGAGGTGTCACCTGCCTCTCGCCCTGTAGCATCTGGGATAGCCCCCCGCCCCCGGCATCCCGGACCATAAATTGGATAAGTGGAAGCAGTTGGGTGGGTGTATGGGTGGATGGATGGATGGATAATTTAAATTAATATAATTCTAAATTTTTCACCAACCTGTCAGGTTTTGTAGCTGTGGCAAGCAAGGCAGAGGACCCCAATGCAGGACTCATAAGGTGAGGAGCTTAATAAGTTAAAGCTTTAATAGCAAAACGTAGCATGAACTTAGACATAAACGTGAACTTGGAGCGTAGACATGAACATAGCATAAAGCACACAGTGGGAAAAACCAACGACAACGCGACCAGGACCAGGGAGAACTGCGGACAATATATACACAAAGGGATAATGAGGGGAGTGGAAAGGGAAGCAAAACTAAACGCAAAGCACAAGGAACACAAGATCATCAAAATAAAACAGGAAGTGACTAATCATGACGCACATGTAAACTTAACACAGAGGGAACCTAAACCAGACCAAAACAGAAAACTAGATACAACACACAGGGAACACTGGGACGTCAAACTAAACACAAGACATGAGACAAAACATATATTGGAACAATGACGTAACAGGAGGACATGGGACGCAAACCAGACTTGACACCAGAGGGATAACACAAACAACTGAACACAGATCATGGGAAACAGGAACTAACAGAAAACTATGATAACTAAAATCCCAATGCTAAACTACAAAAACAACCAGAAATAAAACAAAACAGAAATTTACAAAAAACATAACTCAAAACACTGGACCACTGGCCCAGGACCATGACACGACCAACAAGCCGAACTGTTATATCCAGTCATCTAAAACCAAGAAAATCAGTGAATCTTCATATTAGAAATGCTTAAATCAGCTGTAGTCTACATTCTGTTTGTAAAGCATTTTTCTGTTTTTGATGCAATAACCAAAAATGATTATAACCTCCACACAGTAAACCTCCTGTTGAGGCTAGTTTGCTGGTGTGTTTTTCTATCAAGGCTTGAATTTAAAACTGGCAATTCAAAGGACACTTCTCCACGGGCTTTGAGCATTGCAGCTCCTGTTTGGTACAGACTTGTCTATATCTCACTCTCTGTCTGGTCACCTCTGAACTGCTGCCTGTGTGTGTTCTCCTCTCACAGAACCTGATCAGTGGCCTGTTCATATCCTTTTTCTGCCCCAGATTACTTTACTTTACTGGAATGTCCTTTTTTTTTATTTCTTATTTCCTCCTGTCTTTGTTGCATCTGCCCTTTGTGACCCTTGTGGAACACAGGCTCCTCCATTAAAGAAAGCGGAAAGCTGTGTGAGTGTGTGTGTGTGTGTGTGTGTGTGTGTGTGTGTGTGTGTGTGCGTGCGCGCGCGCATGCCATCTAGATCCCTGAAGCGTAGAAGCTTTGATCTCTTTCTTCACTTCACTGTGTGTGTCCGGAGACTAGAAAGACTGCTGACTCATCTTGTTGTGTGTGTCTGTGTGTTTCCATTAAAATTAGGAGGTGTGGTGCCTTCTGTGGGCTGAATGAAGCAAATCTTGTCATTATCTGTGAATACCGCTGTATGCTGATTGGAGATGTTAGAGCATTTGCAATAGTCTTAAGTCTCAAGGCAGAACCTGATATAGTTCCCCTCCTTCTAAGTCCCTGATGCAGATCACATCTGAAAAATGTTTTCAAACATAGTTTAAATCTATATTGAAGACTGTGGCGTTCTGTGATATGAACATGACCACTTCAGTCATCATTTTAAATCCTTGACTTAGAACAAATGCCGCTGACAGTGTTAGAAGAGTTTCTGGGTCATGTTTTTCGTGGTTCAGTCATGTATTGTTCTTTTTCCTGCTGTGTTTTATTTTCACTGTGTCCACAGCACGGTGGAGTTTTTATTTATTTATTTTCAGAATGTAGTTCACGAGTTCAATCTCTGATTTGAAGACACTGTCTTTTATAGCCTCAGCAATTCAAATATGAAATCAACTAAAGTAAAGTCAATATATCAGGGTCTCTGGTGGCAGTAGTTTAAAAAGAATAGATTATGTGCGGTCATATGACTTTTAGTGCTGCTTTCAGACATATAGTACCAGTCAAATGTAAGCGTATCCAAATGTTTGATTGGTACTGTACAAACAAAGACATGTACTGTGTGTATAAGCTCACACCCACCTTTTATTACAAACTGGTTCAAGCTCTTTGTAGATGGTTGTTCAACACTTCTTAGAAATGTATTTAATCACTAATGAAGAAGAGGAGACAAGGTTCATGTTGGGGAAAGTCCATTAGATGCACTTTGAAATATGTTTTTGCATGCTAACATTTAAAAGTTTAAAAGTGTAAGTCAGTCTGTGGCTGATGAAGTGGTATTAGTGTTGCAGGTATATGGTCATGAATAGGGTTGTCACAGTAGTATAATTTCAAACTCAGCACCAATACCCAGTAAAATACTCAATACTCGATGCCCTTTTCGATAGAGTGTGGGGGGGGCAAAATAAAGACAGCAATATTTATTGGTTGTCTGATGATGTGGCACATTACTCATCACATAGAGTTGGTAAGGTGGGCTGCCACTGCTTCTGTCTAGTTTCTGGTAGATTTTTCCCATTTTCAATCTGGGACTTTAAAAGTATTGTGTTTCTCTTAGACACAAATAATTGTTTTATCCTGTTTACGCAGTCTGTTAGCATTACAGGCAGGCAGGACTGATCACATTTGCCTAGCTCAAACATTAATGTTATCATTTTACTAAGTAGCCATAGCTGCTAGCCGCAACCTCAGTGATGACTTAACATACGGCTAGTGCTGCAATCAGGTGATTGCTAACATATAAACAGCTAAAGGTTAACGTGTGCGCCGGCCAGGTTAGCATTTATGATAACTGTTTGTGCTTCAGTATTGTTGAAACTGAAACTTTACTGACTTCTCAAAATTCCCCACTAAGTGTTGTTGAGTGTTGTGAATATCAACTACTGCTAGTGCTATGTGAAGTTGTGTGTCTGCTGGAGGTATCGATATTGTTGCAAATGAGTATCTAATTGCAAAGAATTAGTATTTTACTATCTGAGTATAATTTATTTTTTTTGGACACCTTTACTCATGAACTAAAGTATGTGACACATAGATAACAAATAGATGTTTATAAGAGCGAAGAATAAATTAGATTTTAGAAATTTGTGCTTGAGCATTTTGCCTATATTTGCCAGTTGGCAGAAAGGAGAAGGATATACAACAGATGTCTCTAGCCGGGATTAACATGCAATGTTGGATTTACAGGAGGTACTTTGGACCACTAGGGCTCAGGGACATTGCATGGCTTTGCTATAATTTCAAACCGGAGAAACCTCCGAGCCTTTCTAAGGTCTGCTGTTATTCTTCTTTCATGTTGAGAAGTTAGTCATTCATCATTCATGATCGGATATCCATCAGTCCATTAAAACTACAAAGGAGAGATTCAAGCTGGAAACACAGTTTGCACATTTCCATGGAGGATGAAAATATATAACCTCCATCCAGGAGGTTAGGGTTTTTCTTTCTTTTTTTTGGTCAGCCATTGGCTCCTGTAGCTTCTTTAAGATTGAGTGCAGGTTTGGTATTTTAGCCAAAAGCTATAAATATTTAATGACTAAGTCCTCTATAATATTATCCTCTTCCTCTCTATCTTGTGTTTCTTTGTTTCTCGTCCAGGTTCTGATTTGCCGGAACTACATGGGAAACATGGACATGAATGAGATTGACCATTTCATGCCCATTCTGATGAAGAGAGAAGAAGACGCTGAGATGACGCCACTGATCAGCCATGGCTCCGCACACTTCATGTGGATCAAACACAACAACCTTTACCGTATCCAAAGAGAGTTTACTGCTGCGTGATGCGCTCTGTGGCGCCAGCTGAAATGCCTTCACTGCAGACACTATAAATATCTATGTGAATTTACCACTTTACCACTGTATAGTTTTCCAGACTGGCTGACATTCCTACTTTTGTACTTTAACGTGACAGCCCTCCCATCAATCATTTACAGCATGTAATACATATACCTTAATTGCATCTTTCCAGGACAGATCTATAAGAAGTCCTGTGTTTCAGGTTGCTTCTGAGCTTCTTCAGTTAAAAAATTGAACACCAATTCACTGTGATGTGTTATTCACCGTCTGCTTAAAACACATTCCCTCTTTTTTTCTGCTGCAAGATTCCACACTCAGGCTTACTTACACATTATTAATTCAGCAATATATTCCAGTTGTTAGCAGCATTCCCAGTGCACTGCATTACGCAGCTGAGCTGTCTACTTCCCTGTGGAGATGTTTTCTTTTGCTTGAAAGTCTCACGCTTGCTGGTAACTTTCAATTATGCTGCATTCATCTCATAATTACTCCCAGTATCCAAAGGATAAAACATGCCTACATCATGTCCTCTTCTTTTCTAACAGATTCAGAAAATTGTGCCTCTCGTAGATATAAAGTTGTTCCTTAACAGTCTTTTTTTTCAGTGGTGGCGATGACCAAGAAGAATGCCAATGCTGCTCTTGTATACTCCTTCCTTTATAAAATAGTACAGGTGAGTCTGATGTTTACAGTTCATACCTTTAGCTTCTACCCTGAGGTAGGAAAAGTTGCATTTGCATCCCCAAGTTGTGTGTGTTTGTGTTTTTTTTTTTGTTGTTGTTGTTTTTTGTATTTGTTGCAAAGTACTTTGCAACATCTACAGTATAAACCAGAATGGCACTCAGAGAATACATCTATGTCAGATTCTTTTCATTTCTAAGAATGTGACCTGGAGTTGCACCAAATTGTAATAGGCTCCTCCTTTGATCTCCACCTCTACCTTTCCAACATGCAATGTGGAAATGTGGCTTAGTAGCTGTTTTGCATAATTCTGCTGGAAGACAGATGGATAAACAAACAGCTCTTGCCTTGCTATAGGCATAACTGTAACCAGCTTGCTTGCATAAATTACAAGCTGTGTTGTATTCTGTTACCTGCAGATTAAACGCTTGACCACAGTTATGTCTGAGGTGGTGAGATTATATGACTTTATTAATGACCTGCCAACCAATCAGAAATTAATACTCAGTGGGTTTAATAAACTACAGCATGAAGTGTATCTATTGCTTATCCCTGTATGTGTCTGTTCAGCACAGATATTTAAAAATAAACACCCATCTCACCATGGGTCAGTAGATGCATATTAACATGTTTCTGCTCTCCCTACCAAGACACATTGTAAAAAGTGTTTCTGTCTGTAGGTATTTAAAGAGTACTTTAAAGAGCTCGAGGAGGAGAGTATTCGCGACAACTTTGTGACTGTGTACGAGCTGATGGATGAGGTGATGGATTTTGGATTCCCTCAGACAACTGAGAGCAAGATCCTACAAGAGTAAGACAAATCACACAAGTTAATGACGCGCTGCAAGGAAGCATTTTACATATGAATGGCTGTTCATGCTTTAGTTTGTCTAAAAACACCTAGACCAGGTCTTTAAGGCCAACTTAACAATTTATTGGTCCAAAATTGACAAAATGTCTTATAATTTTGAAACTATAATTTAATTTTGAAACTTCCTATTGTCAACATATAGGAAGTACAGTATAAAGATTTGAAATGTCATGTAACATTTGACCTCTGACCTCTCCTTCAAGGTCAGTAAATTGATCTGAAGGTCAAAGTGATAATAATGCTTTATCGACCTATTTAAAATGATGTCTTACTGCCAGTGTTTGTGTTGACAACATAATGGTATATAGGGAATGTTGTATGGGGAGTCTAAATATCGCATTACTCTGACCTCTGCCTTCTTATTCAAGGTCAAATGAGGTCAAACTTTCATAAAATGTCTTTTATCTTAAATCTCTGCTGCCTTTGTTTGTATTGGAAACATTTAGGAAATTATATTGGTTTATGGGGATTCTAAATATCACATTATAGTTTACATCCCAATATCATGTCACATTTGACCTCTGACCTTACTTTTACATTTCACATCTGCCTTTCTTTCAAGCTGAACCCAAAATGTATAACATCTTTAAAGAAAGTATTGTCAAGAGAAAGAGAATGAGCTGGCTAGTTAGTTAGAAATATGCTGTAGTATAATATTATATAATAAGTTCAAGTTATTCATGTCCATTTATTTACGAATCAGTAAGTATTATCCATTACCTACTCCTACATAATGTTTGTGTAATCAAAGTAAACATGTGTCATGCTACCCTTATCTGATTTTCACTGCACTATAAACTTCTTATAGTATGTTTTAAAAGAACAAAAAAAATAAATAAATGAAAATACAATACTATTCCTTTATAAGTAAATAGTGCCCAGAGAGTGAGCTGCCTTGGTGGAGGTTGGCGCTCTGGGAGTGCTTCTTGTATATATATATATTTTATATTTTGCTATAAAACTGGGATATAGGTCAGCGATATGTTGAAATATGCAAACACAGATGGAAATATAGTATATAAAGCAAAAGCATTGTACAATTCTAACAAGCTTGAAAGTCAGTATTTGGTGTGACCACCTTTATTCTTGAACACAGCCTGAACTCTCTTAGGAAGCTTTCTTGTCACTTCTTTAAGTAGTCTTCAGGAATAGTTCTCCAGGCTTTTTGAAGGATATTCAAAGCTCTTCTTTGGATGTCGGCTGATGTTTGATCTCTTCTCTGTCACGATGATCCCACACTGCTTCAATAATGTTGAGGTCGGGTCTCTGGGGAGGCCAGACCATGACTGTTCATTGTATGTGTTTATATCCAGGTATGCTTTTACTGCAGTGGCAATGTTTTTGGGGATTATTGTCATGGTGAAAAGTGTGAGACCCTTTCCTGATAATATTGCATGGTCGATCAAAATCTGACTGTATTTCTCTGCATTCATACTCCCATCAATTCTGACAGGAATTGTTTTAATTAGGGGCTGGAATGCAGCCCCAAACCATGACAGTGTCTTCACTGTGTTTTACAGCTGGCTTTAGGGACTTAGTGTTGTACATGTGTCTTAACCTCCTCTGTACATTTTGAGGACAATTTGAACCAAAAATTTCAAATTTGGATTTATCACTCCATCAGACCTGCTGGCACTGATTTTGAGTGCAGTTCTTGTGTAAATGTGTAATGTGGCTCAGGGGGTAGAGCAGGTGGTCATTTGATCCCTGCCTGCTCCAGTCTGTATGTGTTCATTGTAGTGTGATTGTGTGTGTGTGTGTGTGTGTGTGAATGTTAGCTAGAAAACACTTAGATGTAGGACGTGCTTGTATGAATGTGTGTGTGTGTGTGAAGGGGTGAATGAGACATGCTGTATTGAGTGCTCATGTAGAGCAGAAAAGCACTATATAAGAACAAGTCCATTTAATTCAGCATATCTCAGCCTTTTCTCCCTGTTTCCCTTCCTTAAGAATGGCTTCTTAACAGTCACTGAGACCATTTCTGATGACGCTTCAGTGAACTGTAGATAGATCAGTTGAAGGTCAAGCTGCATCTCTCAGGCCTTTGCTGGACTTTTTACTATTTCTTAAGGATGTGACTTTCCAATACTGTTCATCTGCTGAAGATAGTTTTCAGTCCTGCCATTTCTTCTTTTGTCCTCCATTTGTCCAGCTCTTTGGGAATCACGTTTTTGGTGCAAAAATACTATTTTATGTTTGGCAAAGTGTTATCTTTGGCATTTTTTTTGTAGATTCAACTAAAGAAATGGGAACAAATTATGTGTTTTCACAGCAGGCTGTTAGTAACAAAGTGCCTAAAGATACTGTTTAAAATTGGTTCTTTAAGTTGCGTCCTTGTAGACTGGTTTATCCTTTGAGTTAGGCGCCTTTTTAATGCTTGATTCATAGGTTAGTGTTAAGTGGCTAAACAAATAAAAAAACATTCCTCTGAAAATGGTCAGGTACAAGGAAAAAGCAGCCAATGTCCAAAGAAAAACCTTCAGAACTATTACTCAAGATCACTTTTAAAAAATCACAAGAAAGTCTGGCTCCTTGGAGGCAAAATATTAAAAACAGAGGTGGCAAGACTTTTGCACAGTACTGTATTTTGTTTTTTTTTATGTTTGTGTTTATATTATTCTGAATGTTTCTAGCAATCTTCAAATCCAGAGAAACCTTTTGTCTTTTTCTTTTTTCAGGGTAAATCTGCTTTTAATGTTAGTTTCTTGCCAGTGGCGTTGTTAACAATAACATTAGTTAGCTAATGTTGCTTGTGCCCATTTCATTAAAAGCAAAAAAACACAAAAAAAACACTACATAGCATAAAGGTAACATTAATAAAACTTTAATACATTATCTTGCTCATGAACTCGACTGCCTTGACACGTCAGGTTTTCTTTAAGCAGCTGTGGTAAAGACAGCAGCTCACATTATCCCATGCTGCTTTGCAACACCATCAGACTGTGTCTTTTGATTTTTTCCCAGAGAGACACCCTGTGGCAAAAATTACATTCTGTGCACTGAAAGTAAAACAGGGTTTGTAGAAGGTGCTTTTTTTTTTCCTTCTTTTTTTTTTTTTTTCCAGCTTTTATATTAAACAATCTCGAAACTGCATGGCATTTAAAATTAACACCAATCAAGCTGATGAGGTTAAAGTTACACACTCTCAAAGGCCATAATTGCTGTGCTCCTGTCTGGTTTTAATGTAGCCACATTTGCTCAAGTGGTACGTGTGTCATCCATCAGGGAACAAAACATGAGGTTTTTTCAGTGAGATAACAGCTTTATATTTCATGGTGCAAGATAGCAGGAGAGAGAGAATAAGAGCATATGATGATTCTGTTTGAAGTGCTCTAGGCCTTTTTTTTTTTTTTTTTTTTGTTCAACAGAGCACAACTCTGGCAACTAAAACTGTAATGAATGGCACATCTTTATTCAGTGAGTGAAATGAAGTGAAACAACTGCTATTCTTTGGACCACCAGTGTTTTGTGTTTTAGCTGTACACAGGGTTGTTTTGCTTTTACCCTCCTCATGACTCCACAGAGAGACATTTGTTTCCAGGAGAAGGCTCAACATTCCCTCTAAAGCATGCAGTACCACAGGCACGTAGACTTAGCGCTTAGTGTGTACATTTTATTGTATTATTTTATCTTGCTGTCAATATATTGCACATGCAATTGCTATTAGCTGCTGTAACAATTTGTCACCATCTTTATTAACAGGGAGCTTTATCATAAACGCATGGTTTATTGTTTTCCTTTTTTATGTCTCAGATCTGATTTGATCTACCGTTGCTAGTAATATGTGATTGATGTTTAACGTGCTTTTTCACAGCGGTTTGGCTTTGGTTATGTGTGTGTGTGTTTGTGTGTGTCTGTATTTATGTACTCTGTCCGTGTCTGTGTGAGTCTGAGTAGCGCTGATAATTACCAGGCTCCTGTTGGCACTCATATACAATGACACCATCAGCTGGACACACTCAAGACACTCAGACAGAAAATCCCTGCTCTTCTCTTCCCCAAGGAGCCACACAGTTGACGTCTCTCTCACACTCTCTCACACACACACACACACACACACACACTGTGGTTCTCTGTCTGCAGGCTACTACAGTTCTCTGACCTTTTCATGCCCCCAACCACCACAAAAACACTGCTTTTCTCTTAGATTTTAACACAACCAACCTGGCAAGAGTATAAATGTGTGTCTGTGTGGGTGGATGCAAGTGTGACTGCAGGGTTGCGTATGCACGTGAATGAGTTCATGTGCGCATGTTTGTGTAAACCTTCATATGCATGTAGGCGTGTCTGTGTATATGTGTGTGTTTCCTTTGACTGTTATTGTTATGCTAATCCATCCGCTTGCTGCCAAATCAGCTTCCAGATCCTTTCATTAGCATTTCTGAGGAGAATCGGGGCAAAACAGAACAAAAGGCAAAGCAACAAAACAATCCAGCATCAACCCCAAACTCGCTTGTCACCGTCTTTCATCTCTCAGTACTTACAGACTTTCCTACATGTCAGCAAGCATTCAAGACCCACTAGGTTGGAGGAACTAGGGCAGAAAAATGTTCTGCCTCAATCCGTCAATCAATTCAAAACTTGTTTAGTTGGCACTTTTTGTAGTTGAGATTAGATAGAAAATGTACATTTTACGTGAAAGCAAGGCCCCCTTTGTTTAGCCGGCTTTGACTCCCTTCATGGGTCGTTACATTATCCGTGCTCATACAGTTAAGCCAGTTTAGAACAGCTGGAATTGAATAGTTTTATAATAAGAATATGAAAACTTACAGCAGAAAGGTGCCTTGCAGCTGCTGCAACTCCTTTCAGTTTTGGAGGGCTTTACAGGAAGGTTTTTTTAAAACTCTTGTTACTTTCAGGGTGTCGTCTTCTGGTTTAATAAAAAAAGGAAATATTTCAAATTGACAATTCATGGAATAAAAAGTAGTAAGCAAACTTATGTGTATAAAGAATTTTCTTTCATAGGTAACTGGCAATAACTCCAATGAAAAGGCTTTGCTTGAGTTCGTAAGTACGCATTTTTGATTTTTTTCAGCTGTGCGAGGTGTCTCTTTAAAAAAAGAAAGAATTTAATGTAATTGTCTTAATCACTGGTTTTGATAATGACCAGCTAATGAACACTGTGGAGCATAAGAGAACTAAAAGAGTTAAAACAGACTTAAATTCACCAAATAGCCGGACACACAAGTATAACTGAATGGTGGTTTTGCTTTATAACAGCTAGAGTAATAGTGTCACCATGTAGGTTTTAAATCTGGTGATATCCCGATCACTGTGTTTACATATACAATAAAATATGAGAAAGTACATTTATGTAGGAATATTGTCTTATTGAGACTAAGAAATAATATTTATTGCAGGCTTATAAAAGGTAGAAAATAGAAACTGTGTGTGTGTGTGTGAGCATTTTTCAGTCCTACTGACCACTCAGTGTTTAAGTCCACAAGTCGCATTTCTTTTTAACCATCCATTCATATAAACACTTTACTCTGTGCACTTCAAGCACCGCAGCTCACACCTACAGCCAATTTAGACTCACCAGTTAACCGAACACGCATGTCTTTGGACTGTGGGAGGAAGCTGAGCCAATCAGGAGATTCAAACCAGGAAACTTTATGTTGTCAGGTAACAGTGCTAATTACCACACCACTGTGCTGCCCAGTACTGTTGAATGGTTGGATCATCTTGAATGTAACCTGTATTATTAGATGCCACTAATAATACAGGTTACATTCAAGATATTCCTGAAAGTGCAGGTGAAACTGCAGAAGATGGAATTAAATAATAAAAATGGCATTGTTCCTTGGAGTTTTCGCTTTTCTCCCTTTAAGCAATAGAGAAATTTGAGGTTTGCAAATTCACCTGGAACAGGTAGCTGCTAGGTGGTTGGATCTGAGGGAAAACTTTAAGACCTGGGTGGGAGAAGAAAAGATGAGAGACAACACAGTGGAGGAGGAGACAGGGGAGGAGAAGGTGTCAGAGTAATGAACGCAGAGGGTGGAGATGAGACTGCTTCGGAGGGTGCATGTTGGATCGCTGTCGACCATTTTTGTGCCAGTGTCAAAGAAACTGATAGGATTCAGTGTAAGCAGATATTTTTATAAGGTACCATGACTTGTAAATTAGATCTCCTCTGCTAAGTACCAGTATTTAATCATTTTATATAATACTATAATAAGGCAGTAATATTAATCTAAGTACTTGAGTTCTTCAATTGTTGTGGAACTATAAATATATATTAATATAATAATTTTATTGGATATATAAGTAGCCTTTTCTATTTTACAAATGTGAAAATAATTAATAACCCTTAAACTGGAATAATTGTTTACACTTCATATTCTGGGGGAAAGTGATTGGGAGGCCTAAATATCCAGACAGCTCTGCAGTGGAAATGAGGCCACTGAGAAGTACATGTAAACACTGATTTTGGGGGGCAGGTTTTTGGTTAAAACAGCCCTGGTCACATGATGTTTATCATAGTACAGCTCCCTCCTATTCTCATGACAAGTCATTATACATCCCTGGAGTCGAAGGGGACTGGTAAAACAAACCTTTACAGACTGGCGAAGAGAGATGAGGCAATGCAGTGCACTGTTCTTGGGCAGGGATAGATGAGTAGATGGTAGCTCCAGAATATTATCACCCAAGTACCACACTTCTACTCAAGTATGATGCGTTTTAGTACTTTTCTTTTCACCGCATTGTTTTGGTTTCAGATCTGAAGCTTTGATTCAGTTTCACCGGTCTTACAGTAAGTAAGCAGAATAAAAAAACAGTTACTGTAATTTAACTTCCAGCGCCAACTAGCTGATAGACAAATTGAGTGATTAGCTGGTGAATACAGTAGCAGCTAAAGAGTCAGGTGGTTGGCGGCATTAAAGCTAGAGCTGAAAACCGAGCAAATGTAAGTGGCCAGAAACATGAATCCAACTTAAAGGCTTTGCTTCAGTTGTTCAGCTCAGAACAGTTGTCTCTTTCAGAACATCAGTTTTCCTAAATTGTGTTAATGAAAGGTCTCTAACCTTTCAAAGAATGTGATAATCTCGGTCGATCCTAAGACAGTTTCAAGATACAGAGAAAATTTGTTTTGTACCAAGAAAACTCATAAACTTGCTTCAAGATGCGTTACACACACATAACAACAAACCACAACAAGCCTGTGTGAGTGTGTGTGTGTGTGTGTGTGTGAGTGTGTGTGTGTGTGTGTGTATATGCATGTATTCATAGGTGTATATGTATGTGCCCCTATCTGTTTTTCTTCTTCTTTCTTTCTTTTCTGTATTCCCCCCCCCATCTTTTCTTTCCTCTTCTTCCTGCCTGTCAGGTCTGGCAAGAATAAATGAAATAAAATATAAACAACAAGAATAGCCTATAGAAACTTATAGAGCTCTTGTTGTAAAAGCAAATATGTTTGGCAGCAGCAACGCAATTAGACCATCATTCTGATTGCATAAAATGACAGGCCAAAAAAAAAAAAAAAAAAGTAAAGGTGCAAAATCAGTTTTCAATTTAGCTTAGAGATTTCTAAAAACCACTGTAAGTGGGACATTGAAAGAGGTCGGTGTTTCTGTGTGCTTTCCTGTTTCCTGTTCATATGCTCAAGGGTGTGTATAAAAGATGGCTTAGGGCAGAGAACATACTGAACTTGGACTGATGTACATGCTCCTTTAATTGTCTTGCAGGAAAATTAAATATTCCTTTACTGGAGATTGGAAAAAAAAAAAAAAAAAAAGATGCGTTACCCATCGTAGGTTCAAATCCTTTGAAAGTCTGAGCATGTAACAGCTGTCCCAGTCTTTCCTCGTGGCCCAGTACGCATTAAGACACTTGACGCTTGGGTTCTTATTTACCCAACCAATATGCTATTGTTTAGTCTCATGTAAATAGATGCATGTATCACATTATTATCCCTGGCTACAGTCACAATTGATTTATGTAAATCTGTTTTCTAATTACGTCCATGAATAATCTTCCTACAACATAAATACAAAGCTCCTTTAAGTCAGCCACACTCGAGTAACTCATTTCTTTGAAGTCACGGGGTGTGATTAATGCAAAGTATAAAAACATTCCTCAAGAGAGATTTGGTTCGTCTTGCAAGATAAACACACTGTTTGTTCCCATTTTCCATTTAGTTATCTTCAACTTAAAGATCTCACTCTTGTTCTTAGTCCTCTGTGAAGCTGTCAGTCTTCGGAGGAGATGAGGAGATTAAATTATAATTTAAGGCTGCTGTCGTTTATCATGGTGCTCCTCCAAAATTAGAAAGTGCTGTCTCTTTCCCAGACACCTTTATGAGGGGCTGTGACCATTATTTTTCAAGTTAGTTTGATGAATGTTCTTCATGGGTTTCACTCAGCAGGATTACAGACTGACTCTGGGCACAGCTTGAGCTGCATTACACCTTCTCTGTGCCTTTGTCTCCTTCAGGTACATCACGCAGCAGGGCCATAAATTAGAGGTCGGGGCACCGCGACCTCCTGCTACTGTCACCAATGCTGTGTCTTGGCGGTCAGAGGGCATCAAGTACAGGAAGAATGAAGTTTTTATGGATGTTATAGAGTCAGTAAATCTTCTGGTGAGTCAATATCATGACACCAAAAGCTGCACAGTAAGAATATTCATTTTCATCACAGCAGTATTATTATATATAACATGGCTTTTTTTTTTTTTGCTTTAATTTGTTTTTTTCTTTAACAATGAATAAAGTTGCAGAAAGTAAAATAAAATATGTAATACAAAACACTTAGAACCACATGATTCTCATAGTCATTTCACTGTCAGCTCTTACATAGTTCATACACCATTATCCATTTTTTTTAATCCATTGTCTAAAATAGCTAGATTTTCTCAAACAGTTCAAAATAGATGGTTTCCTCGAGGCTAAGTGGGTGTGTGTCAGCGCTAAAATTGTCTTTCCTTGAATTGAATCGCTGAGTAAATTGTCTCAATATCAATAATCATCCATTCTGTTCAAGTATAATATTTTCATTGCGCTTTCATTGAATGACTCGGCTTATTTCTAAGGTGACTCAGTAAATCAAGCAGACAAAGTACCTCAGGACACGTCAACTCACTGTTTCTTGTGAGCGAGATGACTGTACAACATTTCTGTTCAATTCATGATGTGCTGACTGCTGAAAAAACATGTTAAATTTTCACCAAATATTTAACCAGCACTCTACATTCAGTTTTCAAACAAAGCAGAGGGACATTTTTATATGATTTTCCAGCAGTCAGAACATCATGACTTCTCATTATTATAGATTTGCAGAAATGCTAATATTCAGTATATTTAATTGCATTGTAATTTTCTCTTTCTTTACAGTTATTACATTTACCTCCCCCTGAGCTTAAATGGACAGTAATACCACAGTGTGCAAATGTGATGTTATCAGGCTTCACGACCCAATTAGAAGATTTAATATTTTTTTTTTTACATCTAAGATTTCCTGCAGCGAAAGAACGCATTTGAATACATGAGCATGCTGCATCTTTAAACGCACAAAAGAACCAACTCGTCTCTCTCACATGCCTCGTCCTTGAAGCAACCCCTCAAGGGCAACTCGCGCTGCTGTTGCTGCTGCTGCAGATTTTTGAGTCAAATTGAAACTAATTTCCTGCAGGTATTCACACTACTAGAGACCAGTAACCACTTCCTTCTCTGTGACCGGGGACTTTTTTTTTTATGTTGTCAAAGTTTTATTTTGTAGTCTTCCATGCCAGTGTATTAAAGTTCTCACACTGCATGCTGAAAGACTTTCTGTTTTGTCCCTCAGACTGTGTGCATCCACTGAATGGTTAGGTTTGTTTGTTTTCTCCCTGCTATGTAAGCATGTATATTTGTTCTTATTGTTGCTTATCTGCAAAGTGTAACTCTTCAAAGAATCTTAAAATGCACATGATTTTAATCATCAGTCTGCGAGGGGCAGATTTGATTATAAAACTTATATATTCACAGTGATCGCAGTGCTGTACTACAAATCTAAACAAACTAATTTTTTTTTTTTGGTCTATAGGTGAGTGCCAGTGGGAGTGTCCTACGCAGTGAAATAGTGGGCAGCATCAAGCTCAAAGTGGTCCTGTCGGGGATGCCTGAACTCAGACTGGGCCTCAATGATAAAGTGCTATTTGAGCTCACAGGCAGTAAGTAACAGTCAAACTCAGCCATTTCTCTCTGTAGAAGCATTTATTATAGAGCTGAACATGCATATAGGCAGTTGACAACAGCAGAATCATAATTCCTGTATATCTAGGGATTTATCCTGGTATAATGCATTTAAAAACAACATTCAGCACACGTAAGATTTTTAAAATTTGAAGTCTGTGAGGGTAATTTAACTGCAGCTGGATCTGCATGTGTTTACAGTAACTTTAAATATTATTGTAGGATGTTGGTGTGTATGATTGCCATCAAATTGGGGGTCAAATTTAATCAAATGAAAATTTTAATCCCCTTTTAACCACATTTTGTAAATGCTAATAATACACATTTTACACACTGTTTTCTAGAATTGTTGATTTGATCTCAAGCTGGTGAAATGTTTTCCAGAAATCCTGTGTTTTGTTGCATGTTGATACATTTTCTGTTTTTGTTTTGGGTTTGTTTTTGGGGTTTTTTATGTTTGCTGGTTGCGCTGTTGGCTTTCACTCTCCCCTTCAACTCACCCTCACACTTTAGTTCCTCTTTATGTCTAAATCCCATCCATAGCTCTCATCCTACCTCTACCTCCCCCTCTCTGCCTACCAATTTTTCCATCAGTGTTTCCCACTGCTATGTCTTCCCTTGCCTATTCCTGCACATTCTCCTCATCTTCTGTCTCCTCTTCCTCCTCTGTTTTGCCTTCATTTCTTCCCTCCTACTGTTCCCTAGTGAAGGGGAAAGGCTCCTTCACTGTCTAGCCTCTTTGCCTCTGTGGTAATCCTCACCCCGGGCTACAGCCCTGCAGATGAAAGGTGAGGGTCCATGGCTATCCTATGAAGCCCACAATCCCCCCGCTGTGTGTAGGAGTCTGGGAACTAACATATCCCCAGAAATAATGATCAGAAATCATGATCAAACAAACACACTGGCAGATGCAAACACACGCGCATACACACAAACACACAGACTGAATGTTAAATATTAAAAAGTGTTTTGCACTCTCATCTCCTACGGTTCTGTTTTACATATCATTTCCCAGTCATTTGGATTACCATAGTTGCTTGGTTTGTACTTTTTAGTCACAGTTGGATGCGGACAAAAAAATGAGGAATTATAAATCATTTAATGCTGCCCTCCACTGGCAGAAGTCCAGAATTGTCATCACATGGACCTGAAATAAAAATAAAATAAGTCACTTCTGTATTATTTACTGATTGAAATCTGCCAAAGGATCGTCAAGCAGAGAAATCATTTATATCACCTGAATGTCCACAGCTGCTCACATGTTCTCTGGATTATTTAAAATTCCCTCTCAGTGGTCTCGTCACGACTCTTTGGTTTGTGTAAAGATGACAGACATTTTCAAAGCAGCCTTAGCCCATATAATAACGTTATAAGCTGCAGGCTACTTTGTATGCAACTGACAAATATTTTTATTATCAGTGAATTCTCTTATCATTTTCTTAGTTAATCAGTTTCTCCACAAAATGTCAAAGACTCGTAAAAATGCCCAAGGTGACATCTTTTAATTACTTGTGTTTAACTGACAATCAAAATGAGAAATTTGTTTACAATCATGTAATTCAAAGTGGAGCAATGAATCTTCACATTTAAGGTGATTAAATATTCCTTTGGCCACCCAAAGCACTGTTAAGATGCTTGGGGCATTTACCAAATGTCACTATAACTGCTTTTTTTTCCACTGTGGGACAGTAGACAGAAAACCAGATTAGGCTGCTCTTGTCTACTGCTGTGCATTAAAGACGTGTTGAGAGTGGCGGTAAAGGTGAACCACAGGGGACACTGCTGCATCTTCAGTTCTCCTCTGGCATGTACACTCACACCTGTCTCTTTTTTGGGCACCCCAAGTCCAGGCAATGACAGAGAATATGCTGTATGACCTTTAATTCCTGTCCTTTCTTGGTAACACTGCATGCAAGTAGGTGTGTGTGTGTGTGTGTGTGTGTGTGTGTGTGTGTGTGTGTGTGTGTGTGTGTTAGCTGCATAAAAAGACATAAACCGAAAAACTGAAACATTTTGAAAGGGCTTTCCTCCTTTTTCTTGACAAGGAGTGTTGGGCTCTCCCATACGTGACCTCCGCCTTCCTCCACTTACACATTAAGAAATGTCCCCCACGCACACACAAACACACACACACACAAGCAAAATCAATAGAGAAACAAGCTTGTTACGCACATCTGCAAAACACAGGCATGCATAAACCCATGCACGTACACCCACTCATGAGGGAGAGCGGTGAACAAGGAAGCTGCATACACAAGTACACACAGACGCACACGTTCTCTCTGACAGGCCTTAGTGCTGGTCCGGTGTTGCATTCTGAGCAGGTGAAAAAAAAAAGCTTCAGGTCACTATTGAATGGGGGATTTAGCTAAAGCCCACAGGCCCACAATCATTACAGCAGTTTTTCCCCACTCAGTACCCTCCATTAACCACGGTGGAGGTGAGCATCGGGCATGCTCCAGCAGACATCAGATGCTGGCATTAAAGAGATCCGCCTTATACTGTAACTGTTTATTTTAACAGTGCAACACTGTTCACTGTAGACAGCAGCTTTTGTTTGACTCCAGTATATTTACAGCAGTATAGGTTAGATAGTATTTTTTGTGCTGAGTCAATTCAAAGTTGATGCTGCCTTAAATGGTTTTGTTTTTGTGACTAGCAATTATTTTGGGGATTGGCTAGACCAGTGGTTCCCAAAGTGTGAAACGTTTGGGCCACGGCCCTCTGGTGGGCCGTGAAGGTACTGCAGTGGGGCCGCGGTAATAACAGAAATTCAGCATGGGATTTTCTGGTTTTTACGTGGGCCGCAGCACTCTTGACTTTGGGAACCACTGGACTTGACAAAAAAGCCATCTGAATACATGGAGCATTTTTTTTGTGTTTGTCACAGTTTAAAAATGAAATAAAGTAATTAATGAACAGTAATGTGTACAGTGCAGGTGTGACTATATTTGTTTCAAGCGTGTTTACAGAAATCTGGTTTTCAGTGGGGGCGAAAACAATGGCAGCAGTTATCAAAGGCAAACTGTGCGTGCTTGTGTGTAGCAGCAAAACTAATTGTTCAGGAGGGATGAGAAGAAAGCAGTGTGTGTGTGTGTGTGTGTGTGTGTGTGTGTGTGTGTGTGTGTGTGTGTGTGGAGAGAGAGAGAGATGGAGTGAATGTTTGTCAGTCATCATTACCTTGACCTTGATTTCCCCAAGGCTGCATAGAAAGCTCTCAATCTTTTTCGTGTGTGTGTGTGTGTGTGTGCTTGTCAGGAGAGAAGAGCAAGACAGTGGAGCTGGAGGATGTGAAGTTTCATCAGTGTGTCCGTCTGTCACGCTTTGAGAATGACCGCACCATCTCTTTTATCCCCCCTGATGGCGAGAGCGAGCTCATGTCCTACCGCCTCAACACTACAGTGAGGACACACTTTCACCCTCTATACCACCAACACAAAGAACAGATCGTTTTTTTTCGCATTAGGTTAGATAGCATGACAACTTAAAAAGTGTATCTTTTATTTTAATTATTTTTTCTTTAATATTCATCTGTGCTCATTTTTTAAATAGTTTTGTTACATTAAACTATCTACTTGTAGTGTACTGGTAGTAAAGCTTGATCCTTGTGCTTAAGTTTATTGTCAAATTACAGAACTTCCCACCTTAGTATACATCACAATACACTTTAATGAAATAAATTCTAAAAAAACATTACCAAACTCTCTTTTGACATGCTTTCTGATTTTCTTTTGTTTGTTTTTTTAAAAAAAGGTCTGTCAATACTTAATTTAAACTTTCAAGCATTTAGTGTAGTTACATGGACACTCCTGAACCTGAGTCACAGACTGTATATAAAAGATGGATGTAGCCTCCAGGATGTTAGCCAGTGTTTTACAGTGTTTTACTTGTTAGTTTGGAGTTAGAAGTGACCATTTTTGTTAAAGAGGACAGATTGCCGGTTGTCAGTTAACACTAGCAAGCTTTGCTAGCAAGCTGCAGCTATAGATGCTACAGGTGTATTGCATAGACATAGATGAACAGTGATTATTGCTGACAATACCAAACCATAGGCATAACTGCGCATCAGGTCACATTATTTGGCATTTAATTGGGTTTAAAATGCTCTAAAAAGTACCAAGAAAAAAAAATGGCTGTGAGTTTCAGTTCAGTTATTCAGATTAGTTGAGGTGATGCCCAACAAGTAGCTGGTGGCTAAATGCATGTTGTCACTCAACTTTCACTCATCGTGTCTAATCATGCATAGCTTTAAGGACTGTTAGAATTTAAAGAGGTGAATTATAAAAAGCAGTTGTCAAGAAGGGGAAAAATTAGCTCTAGAGCAGAAGTATTTTTTTTAAACCAGACTGTAAGCTGTATGTTTATTTCTGCTGTGAAGTCGGGCTTTTTAACATAGCCTGTGGGGATTGAATCTCTTTTGCCTCAAGTGCCCATACCAGGAACGGCATTTGCTTCTTTTTTTCAGCCAGTTGTTGCCACTTGTTCGGTGTTTGATCTTGGTTTAAATCATATGCAGAATATGAGTTTTTTTTTTAACACATTAGAAATCCGTTTCTTTACATCAGAAATTTTCTTGCAATAATCATTAGTTTCCAGATCTTTAAGCATCTCTGCTGATTTTCCACATCTCAGCCAAGAGTTTCTGCACAAACAGAAAATATAAGAAACATGTATAAAATATTTAGATGTCAAAGTATTCCAGTTTCTGCTAAATAGCATGATCAGACTTTTCAAACCCAGGATAAAGACTCCTCTAGGTCTTTGAAAACAAGGATAAAATGTTTACATGTGTGAATGTTGTTTACAGCCTTGTACAAGCAGAATTTCCTCACTGTTTGTCTTGTTATGATGTGTGTAGTGATGCACTCGACTGAGTGCTCTGTGCATTTCTGACCTTGTCCGCGCTCTCAATTCCTCGCTGATCTCTCGATCTCTGACAGGTGAAGCCTCTCATATGGATCGAGAGCGTGATTGAGAAGTTCTCTCACAGCCGTGTGGAGATCAAGGTTAAGGTAATGATGAGTGACACACAAACGCATGAATACATACACATACAGTAAAGTGCGCCATGTGCTTATCTGGCGCTGAAGTGCAGTAGGCCGTTCCCTGAAGCCTATCTATAATTTATGACACATTCAAGCGGATTACCGTTTGCCATCTGTTTGTTCCCAGTGTGGTGCTGCAAAGTAACAACACTGTGCATAATTATGAAGCTTTTTCCTTCATTTGAATTTGGACGTGCGTGCTCTTTTTATTGTAAAGATCTTGAATGACATTTGAGCTCTGTCCTCTGACACCATCTGCAGGCTAAAAGTCAGTTTAAGAGCCGGTCCACTGCCAACAACGTGTCCATTCTGGTGCCGGTGCCCAGCGATGCTGACTCACCCAAGTTCAAGACCAGCACAGGCAGCGCCAAGTGGGTGCCCGAGAAGAATGCGGTGCAGTGGAACATCAAATCTTTCCCTGTTAGTGTGGCCTGTAAACAAAATATCTTTTTATTTTTATTTTTTTAAAGGCATGCTGTCTTTTTCCATTACCAGTATTTTCTCACAGATACTCACAGGAATTGGTCTTGTCAACAAGTAGCACTATATAATAGATTAAATCAAATATACTGAAAATGACAGACGTCCTTTCCTCCTTTGGAAAACCTTTTAAAAGTGGTTTCCATTTCTTCTGAAACAGCAGAACTGTAGAAAATTTGACCTGTTTAGAAATACATGGGCAACATCCCCTCACAGACGACTGCAAATCCAGTTATTCCAATTATCATTAGATTTAGATATCAAGAATTTAAAAATATTATTTGGATTATAATATGTGTTGTCATTTCCCACCTTTCTTTGATGTGCAAGTAGTGGATTTGTAGATTTATATATATTGTTGCTTTTTAACTCATCATTAATTAGCACCCTTATATGTTGGACTCATGTGTGTCCATTTTTCAAACCCTACAGCAGATGGCGCAAATTCTGCTTTTGCTTTAAATGTAGTGGCTCAGGACACACTATGGATCCACTATATAGACAGAGGTTTTCATCTCCCCCTCTTCCCAAGTCATGCTTTAAAAGCAAAGCAGCATCAGCTTGATGCGCATCTACATATGCCTGAAATAGTCCTACTGTCATAAAATGAAGTTATGTTATGACAAATATTAAGACAGCAGCCATTTTTCACTTTATCACCAGTCTCCCCGCATACATAACCAGACACAATCACATCTTATCTCCCCATTTTCCACTTTGGCTTCGGTCGCTGCTCTATAGACTGCTCAAAGGAAAATTTAACTCACCTAATAAAAAAACCTCATAGAGCTGAGATTCTTTTATCTGTCAAGTCTTGATATCCCTTTTGTAATTCATTATACCTCCAGTCTGTCAAGCATCCCCCTAGGGTTAGGAAATGCAGTTGTAAAATATAGTTAACTAACTTGTGTGTGACTTTGCAGATAAGTTTGTTTTTTTTCCCCCATCACTGCTCACCTTTGTACCCTATAAAATGACACATTTTCTCCAATATCAAGGTTTAGATTGAGGAAACAAACAAAAAGCAGTTATAGGTGCGGCTCATCGAGTCTACCAGCTGTCAGCTCCACTCAGCTGCATCTAACCCTCTTTCTATAAACACCAGACAAGTTTATGCAGCCTTAAGAAGTCAATTTGCCTTCAGCTATTTTATGCCTATATGTATCTCTTACATATTCATCATTTGTTGGATATTTCTTAACAGCCGTAAGCAAGGGTAGAGCTGATAAGGTTTCCCATAGCAACTGTATAATGACAAGAAATTTTTTTTTTATATTTGGTTCAACAATGAGTTTTTTGTTTTTTTTTGCAAAAAAAGTGGCAGTTATTTTGTGTTTTTTTTGTTTTTTTTAATTGAAGTTTAGAACTGACATGAAATGATTATTATGCTTAATCAGCTTCTTCCTGTGACAGATGGTTTGCTGCACGAATGCACAATTTTCTGCCAGAGTTGGAATAATTATTTTAAAGCAGAGTGTTTCTGTACTTGTGTTTCTGCCTGAGCGCTTCTCACTGGTTTGATGTGGGCAGGGTTCAGGCAGGCAAAGGTGATGTCGCATACAACAGCATTTCAAAATTGTAATGACACTTGTGTTGTTTTTCCTTTGTTGCCAGGCTACTTTTAATCAAAACTGTCAACAACAACAACAAAAAAAGACTCACTTGCACAGTACTAATGAAGCAGAATAGATTGTTTTGTTTTCTAAACAAATGACTAAGAATGTGTTCTTCTGTTGTTGCTAATTCACTCTAGAATCCACCCATCCACCGTTAGCTTAATCTGCATACAGCATTTTGTAAGGGGTCCTGGGTGGCCGGGGCAGGAATTAGCTGAATTTGGGTGTGACAGGTACACCCAGGGTAAAGTCACAAGTACATAAAACAGTGTTATATTTAATGTTATAAAAGAAATCAAGTGTGTAACTGATTTCTAGATCGTAAAACCAAAGAACAACCTTGATTGACAGCATACTTAAGTGCTTGAATGCTGCACTGCACAATTGCTTTTATAATAATTAACCTGTTTTATGTGTGTAACATAGCTGGTTGACGCCAAATCCCATAAACTGATATCTGATTCACTTTGATATGATGAGGGAGTTGCCTCATGTTGCCATGAACATAGAGTTTGTTTTGTGTCTGGACAGAGTAACCATGTATTAACTGGAGTGGGAGGCCTGGGAATTGAACTTGGGAAATGAGCTTTATGACCAGCATCATACTAAATTTAACGGTTTACCAGCAGCTCTGTGGCCTTTTCTCTTTTCTGTGTGGGTGTCTAGGGGGGTAAGGAGTATGTGATGCGAGCACACTTTGGGCTACCCAGCGTGGAGAGCGACGAGCTGGAGGCAAAGAGACCAATCACAGTTAATTTTGAGATACCCTATTTCACTGTGTCTGGGATTCAGGTAGGATGCAATGACACCTGCACAGTTTGCCTTCCCTGCTTCCTTATGCAACTGCATGTTCAAGAAGACAATGCTTATTAATACTGGACTAAAAAACTAACTTGCCAAGTCTCCTTTAAGTCCAGGGAAGTTCTTTTTGTTAGCAATTTCCTTACACACTTTGACTCAGTTCATTCCTTGTGGAATTTATAAGTGAGCTCCACCTATTCATCAGAGTTCATACGCTTCAGTTTTTACCTTTCCCCATTTATTACTGCCCATGAAAAATTAGACATTTTACAAGAAAAGCATTTCAGATTTTATTGTTTCTTTAATTTCTTCAGTTAATCTGAATTTTTTTAAATTAAAATCATGAAAATTTAGAGATCCATGACTTTCACTAGATAGAAATCATTTATCTCTGCTGTAAGTGAACTGACAGGAACACACCTGAGCAGACAAGACGTTTATAGTAAATTTCAGTGTCAAACCACTAAAGAAAAATAGGGTTTATAATGTGTTTGAATGAGTGAAATAACTGTATTTAAAATGTCAATGTCCCCCCAGGTGCGCTACCTAAAGATCATAGAGAAGAGTGGTTACCAGGCGTTGCCATGGGTGCGCTACATCACGCAAAGTGGAGGTGAGAAAATAATGCAGGGAAATGTAACTCATTACAGCTCACCCATAAAAATACGAACACAAACACTACAGATTGGCCACTTAGAGTGTTTTAGTTTGTTGTTTTTTAACATGGATATGCCAATCCTACTGCTACAATTTCACAGCATGGTGTTAGTGAATAAAAGATTTTTGCAAATACCTTTTAAGGATGAAACTGTGGATATTTCATGTATTAGAGCTGCAAATGACTCCATCTGTGGTTTTAAAGCCATTTGATTTGAAATTCTCTAATACAGTAATTTTTCATAACTAAAGAAATGACTATTGATCCTCTGAGGTCTAAGTTGTCATCGGTGGTTACCCTAGCCCTAGGCAACAACAATATGTCATTTTTGTTTTATGAAATTGCTCTCCAAAGTCTAGGCAATCAGGAAAGAAAGAGCACATTAAAAGTGTGAGTTGGAGAGTTGGTTAAGGTTTCCGATAAGAAAAATTTTATTTTTTAGGTTTGCTTCATCAGTTTACTTCATCAGGTCTATGTGAGAGTGCGTTTGGTTCAGATTTGATTGACAACTCCATCTCAACCAAAAAAAAAAACAAAACAAAAAACCCCACAAATTTATTGGTTAAGTGGTTAAGTCCGAGGGAGATCAGTGTCACAATCAGTCTTACTGCATCAGTATTCAGTATGTGCCCCTTGGATGAACCCAGTTGGATAACCTCTATCATATCTATCACCTGCCTCTATCACCACAAGCCATGTCGTCAGGGGCTCAGAGTGACAAAATGCAGGTTGCCAAGGATAGAAACCTTCTGGCTTTGTTGATGCTTAGGTAGCATGTTTCACCAGTGTGCTAGTTTGAACAGAAACAGCGGAATTTGTGCAGTAAAGCTAGCTCCTTGGATCATTAGGTTCAGTCGCTGTCCTGGGAATGAACCCGCATCCGTCAACCAGTGACAATAAGGGCGACAAGGATCAAGAAGTGTTTTGTCAGCTTTGAGCTCGTTTCATCCCATTAACTTGAGATGTTCCCTGCAAAGCATGTTGAAATACATAGCAACATCTTCACCAGGTGGTTATTTAAACATATCATAAATCAGTTTAAAGCTACAGTCTGTTGATGAGAGTGCAACAAAAGCCTCCATACAAGCTCAGTAGTTTCAATGGGGACGCAAATGGTAATGATATGGAGATGGGAGCCCAATACCTCTGCTGGACCACTTCCAGAAAGCTTTAAGTTTCATACCTGCTACCTGCCCCAGGAATGAACCTGACTGCATTACATCAATCATATCCATTACCTGGCTTTGTCAGGGATGAGTCAGGGGCTGCAGAGGTTGAATGATACCACAGGGTGCCAGGAGGCTCCCAGGGTGGCAACTTGGCAAATGCCAAGGTTAGCTTCACCTTGTTGTAACATCAGCAAAGAAGCAAAGGAGAGAGTGAGCTCTAAAGGGGAAAAGATGATTACAAGTTAAAGAAGGAAGAGTGATAAAGTTCAGGTGACTGGAGAGATGGCTATTCACTTTCTCTTATTGTTATCATCAGCAGCGCACAGAGGGAGGCAGGCATGATCACATTTCACTCAACACTACAGGCAGACACTCTCACACTGATTAAATAATACCCTGATACTGAAGCTACTGGTTTATTAATGATTGATGAACAGGCATTTAGTTGTACTGTACAGCAGTAAGTCAAAGTGATGAGCTCACTAATATGTGACTGTCAGAATATGATCAGGTGCTGATGCACATTAGCTGGATGTTTAACATGACACATCACTGATACAGGTTGTCACTTTAGCTTTTAATGGAGATGCTGTTTTTTATATTTCCTTGTATTATAATAAAGGGATTTAGGGGTCGCCACAGTGGCTCATCTACCTCCTCTGTCATTCCAGCCCTCTGCTTGTCCTCCTTCACTACATCCGTGAATCTTCTTTGTGTTCTTCCTCTTTTCCTCCTGCCTGGCACCTCCATATTCAAGACCCTTTGCCCAATATGTCCACCGTCCCTCCTCAGCCGTGCCTGTCTTACTTTCTCCACTGTTACATTGTCTACAAAACATTTACTTTTAGTCAAACAGATCTTTAATCCCATTAAACCACAGGGTCATCAGTGATGCTGGTAGATGTTGGGCTGATAATTCCAGGCACAAACACATTCTAGAGGTCTTGCGTGGGGGTTGAGGTCAGTGATCTCTCAAAATCACTCACTTGTCATTTCTTTATAGAAGACAAAAGTCATGATATAACAGCTGAGTGAGCTCTTGTTCCTCTAGCTCCCATAAGTCCCTTCACTCTCATTTTTATTGTTTTTTTTATTTTCTCCTATGTACATATATGTGCACACCATGACCCCTCGAAACCTCTATAAACTCACCTCTTTCTCTGAGCTGATTGTTGATGTTTAACTCCTGGTTGTTTAAGTATTATGATAAAGGGGATTCGTGTAACACACCCTCAATGAAGCCTCTATTCAAAGGCTGCATTCTCACCTTTTTGGAATAAATATAAATACGAGCTTGGTTTAGTTAACACACCGCAGTCTAATATATCACCGTATGCCGTATCATTAATATTTTGCGTAAGCGGAAGTTCAAAAGTGTCAAAAGAAAAGCGTACTAAATATGCAACTGGGATATTCACATTGCTTCATCTTTCTTTGAACCCTCTGGGACACACATGTACATCATAATAATTCTGTACACCTTGGTTTGGGATTTAATGGTGCCATTATGGAATGGTAGTGATGTGCAGGAGTGTTTGAGGGGAAGTAAGCTGTGCGTTAATGCTCTGCTGTTACGTCTCTTGGCAGATTACCAGCTCCGGACGAACTAAAGGGCACAGATGCTGCTAGACGAATGGATATTTTCTCTCTCTGTCTGTCTTCATCTCGCCTCCATTTCTCTGGATTCCTCTCTGCAACGGACAGCAGAGGACATGTGCAGGAGGACAGATGATTTGATTTTTTTTTTTTTCCCCTCCCTCTCTGAATGGCCCCAGGGCCTCATCCCTTCCTCTAAAACTGGCGCATCAACTCTGACCTGTAATTTTTGGCTACGTTTCCTCAAGTATTCAGTAAAACATAAATAACTGAACTCGTAACTCACTTCTAATGTGACATCCCTCCTGGTTCATTTAAAGTAAAGTTTATGGAACCAAACCATTTTTCTTTTCTAGTTTTCTTGAGAAAGGGAGATGTTGAACAATATTTCAGTGTAGTATTTGAAACATGGTCAATTTGGGCTGCTCAACTTGTCCAGTGGCTTTCTGCTGTGTACTATGTAATCTGACTGATTATGTAGTCCCAGTATGCAGCAGCTGTGACTTTTTTTATCATCAATTCTTATTTCTCTAAGGGCCATAGTACTGCAGACTGGTGATTTTTCTGAATTGGAAACTGCCCTGTACTCAGAATGTTTTTTTTAATTTTGTTCTTTGGAGAAGGTTACATGTTGTTCAATGCAGGATCTTAGCCACTACACAACTTCAGTCAGCATCTTTAACATTTATGCTTTTGAATCAGTCATGGCCCCCCGTCATTTATATCCACTTTATTACCCATATTCAGTTGTTGATTTTCCTCTCACGGCATGTTCTTTTACTCTGTATAACACGTTCATTGCCTCAAAGATGCCTGTGTATCATCAGCCTTAGCACTGTGAACTTAATCCCCCAGTGCACTGAAATTAACACCAGCAACCAGATCAATGATTAATAAGGCACAATATTGTCAGAGGCACTGGCAGCGTAACATAATACCGTCGACACGCTCTCATGGGGCCTGTAACCTTGTCCTTGTGCTCGAAATCAGCTTGCAGCTCCGAGCAGAGACTGAAGAAATGGCAGAGGTGGGTTTTCTCATCCTTATATCTGTTGTTCATACTGTACTAGTCACCCCCATGTGGAAAGAAGGCTTTAAAGGACAGCAGAGGGGGTGGAGGAGTGGTGGCAGAACAAATGTAAAATAAACTGAAGAGATTTTTGTGCAGAATGTGGGAATATTGACAAAATGTTGAATGTTTTTTTTCCCCTCTGTTTCCCAAAATTCTTTTATTTTGGCGGGGGGGCTTCTGCAGATTTCAATACTTCTTCATTCCCTCTACTGTGCACGCTTTGCAACACATCAGCTGCAATACAGAAGAGTCATTTTATTACCATGTTTGCTTTTAAAACAAAACCACCTATTACAATCATTCAGTTTTGTTTTTTTGTTTTTTTTTTATGTGGAGACCTGTTTCAGACCCCAGTGAGGATTTTAATAGGTGTGTGCTATCATGTGTTTCGATTAATTTATCAAGGACTGTTTGTCCACAGGGAACAAAGGGATATATTTGGAAATAAAAAATTTTTTGTATCTTGTTATGGGATATCATTGTTTTTTTGTTTCTTTGTTTGTTAGAGGACATTTCTGCACATAATTCCTTACTATGCTATTTTACTAAATTGTAATAAGTGACGGTAATGTGCCTCCAGTGGTGTAGTGGTTAACAAAGTTGCTGGTTCATTTCCTACCGGAGACACAAATCCCCTGCAGAGCTACCTGCTGTGGTGACCCTATGTGGCATGGGAGCACCCGAAAGTAGAATGTAGTACGTGAGAGTAATATGATGTTTGCCGGCTCTGAAATGTAAAACATCAACAACCTGACACATTAGTGAGCAGATCTCAGATTAATGCTCCATAAATATTCAAAGGTTCTGCGTTAAAGTGCAATTCTTTTAAATGATTAGTCTGACATTTTGTGAAATATGCTAATAATATACTTGCTGAAAGTTAAATGAGGCAATTGGTGCCATTCTCATGTCGGTATACTAAATATAACACTGAAACCGAAAGCTGGTAAACTCAGCTTGAAGACCGGAAACATAGGAAACAGTCACCGTCTCTAAAGCTCACAAGTTAACACGAGACAGTGACATGCCTTAACCCACTGATATCATCATAGACAATAACCCTAACTATATATTTTGGAGAAAGTCAAAAGTTAGTTTTTTTTTATGTATTATTTTTACTAACCCTAACTGGCAGAGTAGACACTGGCTCACATTCACACCTATGGGCTATTTAGAATCACCAGTGAACCTTAATTAACAAATTTATGCAGCAACAATTGCAGACCAATGCCTAGCCTTAAACTCTAAAAGAGTTGTAAGCAGAATTTGAAGGACTGCTATTGTTGCTGCATAAATTTGTTAATTAAGGTTCACTGGTCATTCTGACCTGAGCCCATGTTCTACTCTACTAGGTTAGATAAAAATAATACATAAAAAAAACTAACTTTTTGACTTTCTCCAAAATATATAGTTAGGGTTATCTGCTATGTAGGGTTAGGGTTAGGGGTTAGGGTTAGGGTTAGGTGTTAGGGGTTAGGGTTAGGGTTAGGATTAGGGTTAGGGGTTAGGGTTAGGATTAGGGTTGACACAACCCTAACCCTAAATATAGGTTAGGGATAGGGTTAGGGTTAGGGTTACATATAACCTGAACCTTAAATATAGGTTAGGATTAGGGTTACTGTTATATATAACCCTAACCTTAAATGTAGGTCAGGATTAGGGTTAGGGTGTGATCTAA
>JAMQGT020011070.1:95000-116799 GCA_024447675.2 Pterophyllum scalare
TTAGGTTAGGATTAGGGTTAGGATTGCAGTATAACACTGGTTCCTAAATATAGGTTAGGGTTACGATCTAGTTCTCAGTAACCCCTAGGTAACTGTAGGTTAGGATTAGGGTTAGGGACTACATATAATTCAATTGTGAATGCCCTAACGTTAGGATAGGCGTTAGAGGCTCATATAACCGTAGCCCTAGATTAGGGTTAGGGTTACATACTAACCCTAAATCCTACCCTAGATTACGGCAATATAACCCTGACCACTACTCCTAACCTACATTTCGCGTTCGAACCATACCCTCCCTAACCCTAACCCTAACCCATTTAGGGTTCGGGTTATATGTAACCCTAACCCTAATCCTAACCTACATTCACTAACCATGCCCCTACCCTACCCCGAAACCTCACCCTACCCTGACCGTTACTATGAACCCTAACCCTACCACCTAGAACCTGCCACCCTCATCCCTGACCTCATTGCTGCCCTACCATTCCTACCAACCCTAGCCCCAACCCTGACCCCTAAACTATAACCCTAAGCCCTCAAGCCGTACCACCAACCCTAACCGTCAACCCTAACCCTCCTAACCCTAACCCTTACGATACCTAACCCTGACCTAACCCTAACCCTAACCCTACCCCATTACCTAGACCTGCAACCCTGATCCCTACCCTGACCGTCACCCTAGAACCCTAACCCTGATTCCTCCTAGACCCTGAACCTACAACCTATATTTAGGGCTAGGGCTTACATATAACCCTAACCCTAATCCTAACCTATATTTAGGGTTGGGGTTATATGTAACCCTAACCCTAATCCTAACCTACATTTACGGTTAGGGTTATATGTAACCCTAACCCTAATCCTGACCTACATTTAAGGTTAGGGTTATATATAACAGTAACCCTAATCCTAACCTATATTTAAGGTTCAGGTTATATGTAACCCTAACCCTAACCCTATCCCTAACCTATATTTAGGGTTAGGGTTATATGTAACCCTAATCCTAACCCTAACCCCTAACCCTAATCCTAACCCTAACCCTAACCCTAACCCCTAACCCTAACCCTAACCCTAACCCTAACCCTAACCCTAACCCTAACCCTAACCCTAACCCTAACCCTTAACCCTAACCCTAACCCTAACCCTAACCCTAACCCTAACCCTAACCCTAACCGCTAACCCTAACCCTAACCCTAACCCTAACCCTAACCCTAACCCCTAACCCTAACCCTAACCCTAACCCTAACCCTAACCCTAACCCTAACCCTAACCCTAACCCTAACCCTAACCCTAACCCTAACCCTAACCCCTAACCCTAACCCTAACCCTAACCCTAACCCTTAAGGGTACCTACCCTAACCCTAACCTATATTCAGGGTTAGGGTTCCATATAACCCTAACCCTAACCCTAACCTACATTTAACGGTTAGGGTTACATGTAACCCTAACCCTAATCCTAACCTACATTTAAGGTTAGGGTTATATATAACAGTAACCCTAATCCTAACCTATATTTAAGGTTCAGGTTATATGTAACCCTAACCCTAACCCTATCCCTAACCTATATTTAGGGTTAGGGTTATATGTAACCCTAATCCTAACCCTAACCCCTAACCCTAATCCTAACCCTAACCCTAACCCCCTAACCCTAACCCTAACCCTAACCCTAACCCTAACCCTAACCCTAACCCTAACCCTAACCCTAACCCTAACCCTAACCCTAACCCTAACCCTAACCCCTAACCCTAACCCTAACCCTAACCCTAACCCTAACCCTAACCCTAACCCTAACCCTAACCCTAACCCCTAACCCTAACCCCTAACCCTAACCCTAACCCTAGCCCTAACCCTACCGTAACCCTAACCCTAACCCCTAACCCTAACCCTAACCCTAACCGTACCCTAACCCTAACCCTAACCCTAACCGTACCCTAACCCTAACCCTAACCCTAACCCCTACCCTAACCCTAACCCTAACCCTAACCCTAACCCTAACCCTAACCCTAACCCTAACCCTACACCCTAACCCTAACCCCTAACCGCTATACCCTAACCCTAACCCTAACCCTACCCTAACCCTAACCCTAACCACCTAACCCTAACCCTAACCCTAGCCCTTAGGGCTAACTCACCTGTAACCCTAACCCTAACCCATAACCCTAACCCTAACCCTAACCCCTAACCCTAACCCTAACCCTAACCCTACCCTAACCCTAACCCTAACCCTAACCCTACACCTAACCGTAACCCTAACCCTAACCCTAACCCTATCCCTAACCCTAACCCTAACCTATCTTTAGGGTTAGGGTTAAATATAACCATAACCCTAACCCTAACCTATATTTAGGGTTGGGGTTATATGTAACCCTAACCCTAATCCTAACCTAGCATTTACGGTTAGGGTTATATGTAACCCTAACCCTAATCCTGATCCTACATTTAAGGTTAGGGTTATGCATAACAGTAACCCTAATCCTAACCTATATTTAAGGTTCAGGTTTTATGTAACCCTAACCCTTAACCCTATCCCTAACCTATATTTAGGGTTAGGGTTATATGTAACCCTAATCCTAACCCTAACCCCTAACCCTAATCCTAACCCTAACCCTAACCCTAACCCTAACCCTAACCCCTAACCCTAACCCTACATCATAGACAATAACCCTAACTATATATTTTGGAGAAAGTCAAAAGTTAGTTTTTTTTTTATGTATTATTTTTACTAACCCTAACTGGCAGAGTAGACACTGGCTCACATTCACACCTATGGGCTATTTAGAATCACCAGTGAACCTTAATTAACAAATTTATGCAGCAACAATTGCAGACCAATGCCTAGCCTTAAACTCTAAAAGAGTTGTAAGCAGAATTTGAAGGACTGCTATGCGCAAGTCAGACTGGTTCATGTCAATACAGAGCAAATAAACAGGCAGACCATGATATGGGTAGAAATAATTAGTGCAAAGCTGGGATTAGTCTTAACTGATTCAGAACTTTTTTGCTGTTGTATTGTAAATGTACACTGTTAAAGTTGTTTTATTTGCTCTATAAATTTACCCTTAATGACAAAGTTAGGGCATGAACTGAAACTGTCAGCAGTTACAGGTACGAGTCTTTATGGGTAAACCCCCTTTGCATCTGGATTTGGCAGTTTCACTGTGCAGATCCTCCCAGATCTATCAGATTGAATGGAAAGCGACTTTAAACGGTTCTCGTCACGAGGTTTAAGCCTGGGTTTCGGCAGGTCCATCCAAATGCGGCGAGGCACCTCTTATTTTTAAAGACATCTGTAGTTTCCTGTGTTCATCGCTCCCTGCATGCCGCCGCCATGCTTCACCTTAGTGATGCTATTAGCCAGGCGAAGAGCAGTGTATTGTGTTCAACTGACATAATACTTGGGAGTTCAGTTTTGGAATCAGACCAGAGACTCATTTAAATGCAGTCTGGGAAAAGTGATAAGCAAACGGGATACACCTGAACAAAGCCTGGAGTGCCACAGCAAAGGGTCTGAATACTTTCATATTTTTTATTATTATCATTCTTCACCTCAGTGCAGATTTGTGGACAAGAATGGCAATTTTATCTTTTTTTAAAAATGAATTTAACACCACGATAAAGAGTGCAAGAAGTTGTCAGAATGCCTTTCGAATCCACCGTATAGCAGAGAACAGTTTGTCCAGTTTTTATTCTTTCTTCTGTTTGGCCTGACAGAGAAGCTCTGAATCCTCTCCTCCCACACAGTCCTCTCTCCTCAGTATCAGACCTGCCTCCCTGTTCGCTCTGCTCACCTCTTCTGGCTGCCATGCATGGGTTCACAGCCAGTCATTGCTGCTGTATAGGCCGCTGCAGGTCAAAAGACAAACTTATGTAAGTAAGAATCACAGGATTTCTGTGTTGTCAAAATCCAGCAGGGTCCATGCTTTTTTTTCCTTCTGTGTGCGCGTGTGCGTTGAAAGAAAGCGGTGCTGGTCTATACCAGCCCCTACAGATCGCTGCCTTGTGCATTGTGCCTTCAGTTTGCCGTCCGTCATCACACCAACAATGGTTAACTGTGTGACCCCTTTTGTCTCAAGGCAACAGCCTGTGTGAATGTGCAGACAGATAAGAGGCGTTACTGACTTGCATACAAACACAACAGAAACACAACGTGGGGCCTTTTTGTTTTTTTGAGGTTCTTCCATAAGCTGACATGAGAAATGACTCTCAAAGGCTTCGGAAACATTTCACGAACATGAACGACCTTTTGAATCTGCTACTCCAGTTCTGTCATTGTGTCTTAATAGTATGAGATTCATTTTTCCAAAAGAAAGAGGCATTATTGCCTTTGCAGTTGAATGTTTTTAACACTTCTGGAAACAAGAGGGATTAAATAATAACAATGCTGCAATGTCTGCAGCAGACTGTAACATCGATATATCGACAACCCAGTTTAAACAATTGCGAGTGCACTGAAATTCTATGACTGGCCAGCCTGATGTAATGGATTTAATTTCACTGATTTCTTTTTTTCTTTCCCTCAGCTTTGTGAGGAATGATTATGGCTTATTATGTGAGCCAGAAATAGCCTACATCTAATAAATTCAAAGTGCCTGAGACTACAGACGACACCTCCAACTATGCTCTGCGGTTAAATTAAAAGTATATTTCTGTAAAGGCCGGAGTATTACTTGGAGAAGTGCAATAGTGGTAGTTTTGGTATGCAAACCTTAATGGGTTTTTAATAACAACACTGAATCAGTGCATGATCTGAGAATGAGCCAGCAGATCAGTATGAGCATCGCACCAACTGCATGTTCCCCTCTATAGTTTAGCTGAATGAGTAAAAGGGACAGGTCATCATACCCAGAAGAAAACTGTCACCAGCTTAACAAGCTGAAAGGAGAGCATCCATTTATCCCGAGATCCTCTGTGATCCTCAGGTGCATTGTAAGGATTTTGGATCACCTTTTCAGGATCATCTAAAGCTACAAAGAGCGAGCGAAGACCAATATGATTTCTCCATTTCACCGCCATGAGCTACCTTTGTAGTGTTAAAATGTGACTATAATAGAAACATTTTTTTGACAAGGAATCTTGGCTAAAGGATGAGCCTAGTCCCAAAATGAGAGTAAGAATGAACTCTTTCATATTCTACAACATGTTTTGACCAGACAACTGTCCCACATGGTGATATGATCCTTGAAAGTTTACCCAAGAGGCACATTTTGAGGTTTTCCCCAGTGATTTGTCAGAAAACGGATAAAACATCCAATGTGCCACAGTGCTCGTCTCTGTTACTCTATGCCATAGACATTAAATTGGTGGAGTCTTGCTGTTGAAACGATAATATATCCCATGACATTTACATTATAGATGAACACACAGATTTCAGCTTCGGATTCTGTCACCTGGAGTTGGCGTACAGATGATTTGGGTGCAGTTTTGAACAGAGCTTAATTATGTTTTTTCCTAAACATCTTGTGTGGTTATCGCCCGTACTCGCTGGAAAAAATAGTGTCAATGAAAACGCACAAAACCTAGTCCCATCCCGTATGTGCTTTGAGGGACTGTAACTCAGAAAATATTCACAGTATGAAGGTAAAAATTTCACATGCCTATCTTAAATGTACTGAAATTGTTGTACCAGTAGCACAAATATCCAGTAGCTATGAAATTTTAAGTGTGTAGCTGACATCAAAATAAAGGCTCAGTCTGAGCACGGGCGTGCTCCAAACCATCAGCACTGAGTACTCATCTAATAAAGAAGTAATGAATACTGAGTAGACTATTCATGAGTGAGAATGTGAACAACATGTTGACAATTGTTGTGGCTAGTGTGATCCCATCACAAGATAGTGTCTAGTTCTGATTTTGTAACCACTGACTCCTATTATTCCAGTCTTAATCCAGCAGGATTTGTGTCGGCGATGGGTGGGTGGTATCGGACCTCTAATGCTCAAACTGGCTGCTGACTCGGAGTCATAAGAAGAATGAAAGAAATCCATACAATAAAAAAAAGAAAGGCTAAAGGAATCTGCGAAACTCGGTGGTCATTCTTCATGTCTTCCACATTATTTTACGTGACCATTTTACAATACACAGTGGAATGTGATGCAGTGACAATATGAAAAATCTTGATTAACACTGGTTTAAGATAACAAAGCGCTGCAAGATTCACAATTAAAGACAGTACAGTGTTGATGCACAAAGAACACAAATTATACATTCTAAAGTGCCGTGATATAATTTTTCCAACAATCATGTTGTCTTTGTTTTGACAGTTTGCCACAAACACTATATTTCTACTGCATGAATTATGTTAAATTATTATTAAACTGAGGCAAAAAACTCCCAAAGAATCCCTCATATTCATCATTTCAATATGCCAGTAGGCAAAATTTGCATTTGCACATGAACATGAACAGAGTGACGATGGGACATAAATCACAAATTATAAATAGGATTTTTTTTTTTTCATATTCATACTGTCCCATTTGTCTTATTCCATTTATATTTCAGCCACTGAGTTGATTCTCATCCTCAACAGCGTGAGCCTCAGTGAGAAGGTAGTGGTCAGATGTGTGGTCCCAGGTCACTTTGACAAGATGGATCACATACGTTACTTTGGACACGCCGCCCTCCAACTGAGACCTCAAAAAAACCCTCATGTCATCTCTCGAGGACAACATGGGTTGGTTTTCGTAGCAGACTTACAGTTCTTGTCATTTTTAGTTTAAACATACTCAGCTGTAGCCTGCTTCCCCTTGAAGATAAAAACTGTGCTTTTAATTTATCAGACTTGGCTTAAATACTGACTTTCGGAAACTTTCTTGTTTGCTTTGTGTGTATTCTCCGTGATTTTTGTGTCAGTATTGTGTATCCAAACAGTCTTATTAAGCCAAGCTTCCACCACTATTTTGGCATTTGTCCCATGAGAATAGAATAACATTTACCAAATATGGATAAAATGCTGACCATTGCCACGTACAGTAGCATCGAATTCTTCAGTCTGCCACTTTTCCATTTTTGCATCCTTACTCCATGACAGAGATTTGACTGCCAATAAGTAACATGTTCACTAAGAATATGTTACAAACTCAACTTATTTTATCTCACACAGTCTGCTGAAGCATGTGAGGTAAAAATAAGTGTCTTGGAAAGCTTTACTGGGGTTGCATCTCATATAAGGTTAGCCAAACTGGAGGTAGTCTCCCTTCGAGCATGACGATCCATATGTCCTGAAACTGTGAAGATGTGCAAAATCCGATCTACCAACCGTCTTCCGTGCCTTGTCCTTTCAAGAAGGACCACCACTACACAGTATATCCCAACACCTACAACTGCAGCTCCACCTCCAGCCAGCAAAACCATTCCAGAAATATACATGTCATTAAGGGCTTGACCGGGCTTTGGCATATGGTTAGCAAGGGCCAGACGTAGTAGAACTCCTCCACAAATCAACAGTGACAGCCCGGTAATCAAAACCACTAGAAGGTCAGATAAACCGCCGCTCTTTAGCATGTCAATAACCGCTGTCGGCTTCTAACACAATTCATGTCCTGCACGGCCGAGCTGAGCAGTTGTTTGAGCAAGACCCCCAAGGCTAGCAGGCACAAGGCAGTGCCCGTGCCAAGACGCCATTCACTTGAGACACTGGTCGTAGTCGAAAGAAGGCCAACGCCTCCCAGTCCGCAACCCAGGATTAGAATCACAGCGATGCAGTAGCAGAGGACAGACTTCCCAGGATCTCTGAACCACCACAGCTCCACTTGTTCCTCTAGGATGCTGTGCTGAATCTGTGCTGGGTCTGCTGGACCATTAAGGCCCAGTTCAGGTCCCCTGGTTTCCCTCACGGGGGGGAAGTTGTCCAGCTCTGACATTGTACTGGGACTCCCCAGCCCACTGAGGAAGGATGCCACCACCACAAAGGAAACAATCCACCAGGTTACCTTAGTCCCTGTTTAATTTACCAAAGGTTACAACAGGTCTATGGGGACAAACACGGGATTCCAGAGGTTTTAAAGGATTTGCTCAAAGTTATCCAGAAAAATTCAAATTTGGCAAACCTACAGAGGAAATAAATTCATCAAATGTCCTAAAATAATGAACTGAAATCAGTGTACTGTATTTTATCCAGACTGTCAGCTTGGATCTCGTGTTCCTCTGTGTATGAAAATTCTTGTAGTTAACACTGGATGCAGAGATGGATCCCAATGGTCCTTACTGCATTAGTTTCTGAAGCAAAGAATCCAGAAAGCGGCAAAATTGTCAGCTTGGTTTTGCAGTTTGGTAGCAGTCACCTGGAAGATAAGATAGACATACAGTTCATTCACTACTGTACGTGTAGTTACCCTCTCCACCTAACTAGTTTGATAACTGTATGACTGACTGGTACACACATTCAATTGTTAACCAGACAATAAGTCACAGCACAGAAAGATGTGGCGGTACCGTTCTTCTATCATTTCCCTCAGTGCTACGTGGAGAGAAGTGATAACTTAACTTTCAATTTTATTCAATTCCATTTCATTTATATAGCACCAAATAAAAACAGCAGTCACCTCCAGGTGCTTTAACCACCCAGTTTCAGCAGTGTCTGGCTAAGCAGACTTTTTTATATGGGGACTCGATTTTGACCTCTTCTTTTTATTCGCTCTTGTTTTTACCCCTTTATAGGTCGAGTGACCATTTTTGGTCATTTCCACACTCTTTATATATGATGCCCATCCAGTGCATCAGTGAGGTTAAGAAGCATGTGGTTACGTATTGTAATGTTCTAAAACGTGATGCTGTAAAGAATCTGTCGTGATGTTCTAAAATACATGTTCCTTTCATCATTTCATGTGTTTTTCTTCCACATTTCTTGGATTTTTTTTTTTTTTTTTACCACTTACAAGCGAGGAACCAAATATAGTAACTTCACTGATTTTCCCCATGAAAATTAAACATTTTGAAAAATGCCACAAACTTAACGAAGTCTTGTTGTGTCCTCCAGTAACACTCTAAGGTTGAAATTTCAAAGTGAGTAAACCCTATAAAGGGTTAACGGTCTGTTTGTTTTGCACACCCTGAAGAATCTGATCAAGGTGCAAGGTGAGTTAAAGAATAACTTAAGAGCAGCTAAAATCCTGTCCCTGCTGACTTCCAGAAGTTCTTTGCTTTCTCTTCACCAACAAGTTTTTTTCTTTTTAGTCTTTTATTTTCTGCTGCTGTGTGAAACCTGAGAAGCAACAGGCACAAACAGTGTTATTCAGCTTGGTGTCAAGTTTCTCTTTAAAATTTTAAGTTTGTGTATCTTTGCAGTTGTGGATAAAAAACAGCCAAATTAAAGACACACACACACACACACACAAAGTTTCTATGTTAAAAAAAATACTTGGTGTGCTGACACTGGCAACCTTCTCTATCTCTTGTTATCTCTATGGTAATGAGTTGCCACTACAGAGGCGGCTGGATAAAAGAAGCATCAGCTGTCGATAGAATAAACAATTCCCATCCATACACACATGCACACACACACGCACACACATGCAAAATCAAACCGCTAATCCACGAATCTAAATGTTCTTTCTTTTTATCCTTCCAAACAGACACCCACGCAACCTCACTTGATGAATCCTCCTATTACCTTGAGTCCAGTAAATCATCTTTTCTCCCTCACATGTGCATTGTCTGCACTTCAGTGTTGTACTGTTACACATTTTACAACAAATTGGAGTAAATGTGAAATAGTTTGATCAATACCCCCCACCCCACCCCCCACACACACCCACACACCATCCCTTCCTTTAGCCTTTACCTGACCTCAGCACATTTAATGTCCACACTGTAGTTTGTAACCTCTTTACACGCCCATAATGCAGTCATGTAAACAAACAGCATACGCGCACACAAACAAACATCCCCAAGGTTATGGCTTTTGATGGCTCGTCTTTAAAACCTGTCGGTGGCTTTATTTCTATCAAAGTCAGCAGCTCGCAGGGCACAGGCCCCCACACTCTCCGACACAAGCTGACAGGAGTTACGGCTTGTCCTCGGCGGCCGTGGATCCAGCTAACGCAAACACTGCTCGGGTAAATGAAAAAATATGTCAATCGCAGCAGGCGTAACATGAACTCGATTTCAGCCTCGAGAACTTGTTATTGCACCTTTTGAAAAAAACATTTTTTTTCCATCAGCTGTTTAGAAAAAAAGCTCTAAACAAAACTTAAGCTCACATTCCTTGTTAGTATGGACAGGCACTGCCTTGTACCGAGGCGGAGCAGTTACACCATGACACGGAGAGATATGAGGTGCATACACAAGGTGTGAAATGAAGAGCGAGGTAATTACCTCAGAGGAGGAGGGTGTTTATTGGCAACATGCTGCTCTGGAAGCTTTTCACATCCTGTATCTGATGGAGGATTGTGTCATTGTGTGTGTGTGTGGGGGGGGGGGTTGGCTGGAGTGAACAGCTGTAAAAAAAGTAGTGAAAAAGGAGAAGATATAAAAAGAACAGCACCTGTTTGATCATATGATATACCTGTGCATGTTGTTTTGTGCATGTACCTGTGCGTGTGGGTGTGTGCACCTGTGCACGTGTGTTGAGTCACTAATTAATCCCGGCTGGTTTGAGCTCAGTGTCACTGACACGCAGGGCCACAGAAATAGCACAATAATTGAGATGAAGAAACATACGGTTTAGGGTGGAAAAAAACAAAACAAAACAATATTCTGTATGTGATGCCGCAACACCATCCAAAGCTGTGAAATTATCACTTTGATTCATACGATACTCGTTTATGAGACATTATTTCTCTTTCATTAGGCTCCTAGCAACATGAAGCACGCAAACAACAGGGTGATGGAGCGGGAGGCACTGGCACGCAACATAAGATGAAATTGAACCCTTAATGATGCAAGTACATCTTACTTCATGTTCTGTTTTTCACAGTCGAATCCCCATAGACACACACGCAAAGACAGAACTGCTGGACTGTGTCTTGCCTTTCTTCTTTTATCACCTAAATGACCTCTAAACTCTGTCATATCAGCCGTGTCATATTGGCCTCATAAATATCTCTACAAAAGCACTGACTCACTGCCTAACTCTGTACCGGCTTCCTGTTAAGTAATAGAAAACAGTCAGAGAGGCACAAATAATTTACTCAACACATTATTTGTTTTTTCCACTGTGCCCCGCTCAAGTCACTGATGCCAAAAGTTGACTTTTTTTTCTTTTTTTTCCTCTTTTTTTTTTAAATGAAAGCTAGGAAAAATTCTTTGGCTGTCAATCCAAAACCTTGATAGAGATTGTGAATGAGATGTTAATAGATTCATCTTCCACAGCCAGAAATTCACAAGATTTCGCAAGATTGCTGTTGCCCGAAGTCATCTTCATTCCACCGGTTTACACCCGTGCACTAAAACCTTCAGTACATCATGTCTAACAATGAATCTTCACACCGTTGCTGCCGATTTTCATACTCCCACAATACTCGGCCTATTCATAAAATATAGATCTGTAGATGTACTATTGCCGCTGACTGTAAAAACAAAAAAGGTGACAATCAGCATTATTGACAATCTGCTTTCTCCCTTTATTTGGATTGACAATCCCGACATTTGTCATGACCTATGAATTTGGCAGGTACTTACATATCAAAAATCTGCTGATTAAATCAGCATACCTTGATGTCTAAAGTAGCTTATGAAAGTATTTAAAAGCCACACTAGTGATTATTATTCCAATTTATCAGAAGACACAGTGTCTGAATGGCTGTCTTTTAAGTGACAGGAATAATAAGTGTGTCATGGACACTCAGTTCTGCAGGAGAACCGAAATGACTGAAATCGGCTGACACTACCAGTAAAAATGTTCTCTGTTATGCTAATGCACCAAGAGTAATGATTAAAAATCCCACTGACGCTGTAATTGTAAACCCAGGACACAGAGTATCATTCCCTTTCGCTGTCTCTGCCTTCTCTACGTTTCCAGACTGCAAGGTCACAAGAGCTGCGCTGTAGAGTAAAATACAGTATACTGCACTCCAATTACCTGGGAAGCTTTGGGACTCCGGTATTCCCGCCTCGGTTATGTTGGCCAGCTGAATTCATTTCACCACCCATTAGTGCCTCGTTTTACTGTTGATGAGTGGCTCTTTTTAAAGTTTGGTTGTCGGGAAACTGTATGCTAATCAGAGTGCCGGTCAGCAGAGTACGATAGAAGAGAGCAACAACATCCAAGGAAAGTGGAGTAGGCAAAATCTTGCTTATTGTCGGAAAACAAAATGCAGGGATTCAGGTGGGATGATTAGTCAGGGGAATGAAAGTGCAATTGTCCCAAAATGAAGTGGATGTTCGAGTGGTTGGCAAAGGTGTAATGCAGGACGGTGTATTTTCCAGCAGATAAAAGCATACATTAACATCCGAGGAAGCTCTGACTGGAATCCAGCGTGTGTTTCCTTTTGACTGTCATTTGGATTGTGCAGACTGGAGGGAAGAAGAAGTGTGGGGCTCCAAACCAAACTTCAGTGGTATTCAGGAACATTTCAGACGTACTTTAGACAGCATTTACGTCAGTATTTGCAGTTCATTTGCTTTCTTTGAAATGATGTTTGCTATATTTAGATTTTTTTTTTCAATGTTGTAGAACAAGGTATCTGTGCCAAATAATCAAAGCAAAAATATGTCAGGAAAAACTTAGAGGAGAAAAAAAAAAGATCCTTCTGCTCCTGCTGCTGAATTTCCTGCTGTGTGCATTTTTTTTTTTATCCAAGGGCCTCAGGATGGACTGAAGGGGAGTCCATGGGAGATTGGACGATGTGTTGCCTTGGTGACAAAGCAATACTGTACTTCCTGTCTCCCCCTTTACACTCGCACCCGCCCTCCTCTCCTCTAGTCAGGCGTTGATTCTCTTGGCGTCCCCACGGGCAAAGAGAGGGGTCAGGGTTGGCTCCATCTGTCTATGTGATGGGCATTGGTGCCAAGCGCCACGGGGGCTGGAGGGAGAGGAAAGAAGGCTCGTGTGGAGTGGGAGGGTAACGGATGTTTCTGAGCAGTCTTCTGGGACTCCAAATGGGGCTGAAACTGGGGCTGGGGAGTGGGAAAAGGGCTCGGGGAAGTGGGATGGGGATAAGGACGTTCAAAGAGAAGGGACAGAGGATGGAGGAAAAGGCTAGGGGCTAAGGATAGTGCTGAGACTTCACTCTTGTTCCTGGTGTGACAAAGGTGGCTGGCAAAGAAGAATGATGCTGAATAGGTCTTTATGCAGACAAGCTGGATCTTTCGTCTCTTCTCTAGTCACAATGGACAGGCAAGGCACTCGGGAAGCCTCACTGTGTCCGGAACCAGTGATGAGACAATGGCCGAGTCAGTATTACTGTCCTCGCTCTGCCAGGGATCACAAGGGAAAACCTAAGAGAAAAAGAAAGCCTTTTACATAAGCTGCACATACTGTTCCTTAACCTCGCCCCTATGGCTCACCTTCATTCCTCCATTTCTGCAAGTGAATTTCCGCTTCTATCCCTCTAACAGCAAGCAAATCACTTTCTTCAAATGTTAAAGACGCTTCAAGTCTACAAACCGATGTGTGATCATCAAACTGATTAACGAGCTTAATTAAATTTTACATGTTATCATGGAACAGGACACACAGATGGGCCCTTTAACGCTGCAACCAGAGCTCTGGGTTTTATTTTGTTTTGTTATTTCAGAAACAAATGGGGGGTTTTTTTTCAGCTTTTCAGCTGCACAGGCAGTAGTTTTTTTAGAGATGGCAGTATTGGTTGGATGGTTCACAACTTGAGTCCACATTTAAATAATTATGTAGCTGTATTCCTTTTCAGATTCTCTGACGCCACTCATCAGGATGAACTCTTCGGTATTGGGTGAAATGTCCCAACAACTTTTGGATGGATTTCAGTGAAAACTGGTTCAGGTACTGTCCAGAATGATTTATGATCAGTTTGTTGATGCCTTAAATTTTCATCTAGTGCCATTATTAATGAATTAATCATAGTGTGTTTAACACCAGAGGGAACACACTGGAAGTAGTTTGATGTGCTTCCTGGAGCACCGCAGCAAGAAATTGCAACACTCACACTTCAGTGTGACCGTACCTGGCTTCAGGACTTTTCGGGTGGACAGGGACATTAATCTAAGCGGTAAGAAGAAATGTGAAGGGACTGCACTAGTTGTGATTAAAAAAAAAAGTGGTATAATCCTAAACATGGTACTGTGAAAGAATGTTTCTGTGGCCTGAAGATTGAACAGCTAGCTGTTTGAATGTGCCCATACTTGCCAAGGAAAGTTATCATAGCTGTTGCTATCTATCTGAATCCAGTTTAAATCAACGCACTGTTTGGATTCCTCCATCAGCTGACACAGAGGTCATCCAAATGGCCGTAGCTATGATGAATAGCTATGGATAATTACCAGATCTTTACGACCCTCTGCACCACTTATTGGACCTGCAGCTGAGCAGTTTCTCACTTTCAGCTCCACTGCCATAAGCACAGATGATCTTCACCATCTCATACCACAATACCTGCATTCATTTTAGATTTAAGCTCCTTATTGTATCACATTTAGGTTCTGATTTATTGAGCTTTTCGAGATTTGTTTTTGTTAAATTGCGCTCCTCCTTTAATGTAATCTATCTTGTTCTGTGATATTGTATTTATTTTACTGAGCTATATTGATTTTCATGTTCTGGCTGCTATACCACAGTAATTTCCAAATATTTGGGAATAATAAAGTATTTTTTTTACCCTATCTTATTTGGTAACTTATTGCTTGTAAATTAATTGCATTTCTGCATTTTGCTGCTAATTAGTTAGTGTCAATATGGTAACTGTTTAACTTTGTCAACATAGCAATCTGATTTATGCATTTACAGCATCACTAACATAGCAGTTAAGGTGACTGCAGACCCTTCGCTGTAAGGGATATTAAGATTTTTAGATGCTTCAAACTTCCCATTTCAATTCTCCTCCTTACTCACTGCCTCCACTCAAGTGATTTTCTTCCTTCTCGAATGAGCTTATATCTCAGCTTATGGCACAATATCACCCAGCGACCAGCCAAGACCTTCCCCCTGACACCTTATCCGCACCCAAGCACACACACTCATTCCCATCTCTTTTCCTCATACCCCTCCTTATCTCAATAGCTTTACACACCTTTCTTCCTTTCTTCTACGTTGCTCATATCGTTCTGTCTCACTACCAGTGTGGCTACTTCTTATCTCTTTTGTCTGCGCCGGTGTTTTGGGGTCGTGGAGACAGAGGTGTGCATCGGGTGGGGGTGGAGGGGGATTACTCGCCTTTGCCACAGATCCCCCTCTGGATCCAGGTAAAAGCCTGCCTGACTCAAAGCCCCAGCGGCATAATGCATGCAAACATGTGTCATATACACAGCTGCTTGTACCTGTTTTCATGTGTTTACATTTTCTCTTTAAAATTCTGAAGGCACTATACCCTCACTCATTCTTGCATTTACATCCCATCATTCCCAACATTAAAAATGTGCCAGTTCATCGGCCTCAGTAAAATTGCTGAGTATTGTTAATCCCCAACATGAACGCATGCTAACAATCAAGGCCAAAGCGCAATTTGTACAAATCTGTTATCTGGAATATGGTATTTCTCTCTTTATAAATAGAGCTTCTTCCTCTCCGTGGCACACTGCTACTGACAAAAATGTAGACCAGTCTAGTTCAGCTTAGTAGAGGCTCTGGATCCCATTCAGCCAGTACGACGGGAGCCAAATGGGGCTCTTAAATGCTGAGCGCAATTCAAAATGGCTCGAATAGTCCTGCTTCCGTCAAACTGTCTCTTTTACCACGAGTCCAGAAATGCAGATTTTTTTTCCCTTTTTTTTTGAAAGTTGAAGGAAATTAACTGAATGACGTGCATAATGACTAAGCTGTGTAATAACCCCTTTGTCCCAGAAGTGGAGGAGTGAGTGTTGATTAAAAAAAAAAGGAAGAACCTTTGGCCAGCCAGTTTCTTTCCCTTGTCATACACAGCTGCAATATTAAAACGCTAATCAAATCACCAATTAACATGCTGGTCCCCTTCTGCTTCACTCCTGCTGACGATGGGAAAGGCTCCCCACCCATCTCCTGTCTTTGTTTATTTTAACCCTGACCCCTTCCCCTTGTGGGTTTAGAGGTGATATTCAACATATTTTAATTTGATATTGGCTGTCTGGTGATGATAACTGTAATGAATGAGATGGCTGGCTCAGTGTCTGGCTATGTCCTGACTACCTGGACTGATGTCTCTATACTGCAGCTGCACCTTGTGATTTAGGCTTGTGATTTTTAGCACAAATTTTAAGTATTAGGTGACAAGAATTTTTTTGACATCCAACTTAACAACTATGATGTCCTGCTGACGTTCTGTGTACTGCATGAGGAAGACATTTGTGGTTTTAAGTAAGCTGTTCTAACAATTATTGTATTGATAACCCTGAAAAAGACTGACACCACCACATTTCATTTTCGCCTCTTCCCCTCACCCCTTACCAGTCAGAGCAGTTTGCTGCCCCTCCCCTGAGCCTGGTTCTGCCCAAGGTCTCTTCCTGTTAAAATGGAGGTCTTCCTTCCCACTGTTGCAAACCGCTCACTCATATGGGATCATCAGATCATTGGGTCTTTGCTTTATAATATAAAGTGCCTTGGGAGGGCTGTTGGTGTGAATTGGCACTATGTCTCTACTGTTTGCAAATACCTGGAGAATGAATGACCTTCCCTTTACAGTCAGTTTTTTACGGCATCTTCGTAGCAACAGTAAACAAATATTAACATGTTAACCAACTAAAAACAGTGCAATGCCAACAAAACACTGACATGTCGGAACTGTATCTAAGGCTAAAGTTGCTAAAGCTAAAGTCCTGCCCACACTGATGGGAAAAGCAATCCATGGCTCTCCACTGACTTTGTATGAGTTAAATATGCCTCCCTGTCAATTCAATCTTCTATTAATTAATTAATATACAATGCTGACAATTCCAGTGTGGACCATTGCACTACCAACATGGTATTATTTTATAAACTGTGAAACTCGAAACCTGAACCTTGCATTAGAGAGGTGCTGATCCCATATTTGGAATGGCTATTGGTCCAATATTTTTACAAAGGTGGGAAAGTAGATTTTAAGTCAAGCCTGAAGCGGCCTTGCACATCGAAGTGCTTAATACTGGTATCAGATCAGTATTCAGTACCTGCAGATACCCAATCCAAGGCACTCTATTCTATCAGGACTGGAAAAAGTTGGATTGGTGCATCCCTACCACTGATGAGACAAAAGTGGATTCTGGCAATATAATATGAAGGATTTCAGCAGGAAAAATAGGTAAAGAATAGAGGATACTGACACAATGTATGTGTGCAACAAGCATTTTCTCACTAATGAGTTAGAAATCAGAGTGTTATTTTTAGGCTACTATATTTCTGTAGGTTAAGCTAAAGCATTTTGACATTGTTCAACTTGTACTACAGAGACATTTTAGAGCACCGACATTGTTTTGTTTGCTGGTGCCTTTGTTAATTACAGTAGCATGCTTATGTAGCCAACATTACCTAACAGCTAGGAGCGCCAAAAAAAAAAAATCACCTGATGTGGTGTAATCTAATATTTTTAGCCAGTTGCAGTCATTTTGTGAGTGATTCAGCCCTTGATTGTGGTGCCCACTGTTTTCCCCTCCGGTGGAGGTGGTTTTCAGGCGTGCAGCGCTGTCTCTACAACCTCACAGCTGCTACTGTGGCTGTATGTAAATGTTGTAAAAACAGTCTTGAGCAAAGACCTTAAAGTTATGATCATCAATTTGAGACGAGTCCAAAAAGAAGAATCACCTTTTTAAACACAGTCTGGCAGTTTAGCCTTATCTTTCCCTTACATGAGATTCATTATGCTTCCTGACGGATGTGTATTATACCCAGGGACAGGAGTGGATGTAGTTATTACAGCTGCTACTGATGCTACACTACATACCTGACTGTGTGCATCTGCTGACGCTGGAGAAAGAGGATATTTAAGATTCTCGCCTGATACTCTCTACTCTGATTTGTGTGTTGTCTCAAACACACACAAACACACACAAAAACACACACCGTGTTGCACGGTTATCCACAGACTCAATCACTGACTCACTTTGTTTTTCTCTTCCTTTCATCCTGCACTCTGTGTTGACTTCAGGCTCTTTCTTAACGAGGTCTATCACATGTTGTTTTCAGCCTGACTTGTTTTTAAGAGTTAGACCTCATCTTAAATGATCCTTAAAGTGCTTTCGGTATAGTGAGACTGACAGTCAGCATGTAACCTAGGCTCATTTAGATGCCCTGCCACGATTCATCTTTGGTCTTTAGATTAGTACCACCAGATCAAGAGGTTATGAGCAAAGCAGCAGGGGTCATGCCTGGCCAGTATATTGATCTGTTGCAGTCACAATAACTTGAATACAGCTTCAACAACACTCCCTTTCGATGTGCTTTATGGATTTTACACAATGCAGCAAAACTGATATCTGAGTATATGGCAGTAGCTTTATGAATTGATGATCTACAATGTAGATCTAGCAAGCTGTATGCACTTGATAACTGTGGGCCATCCTACTAGAGCCAAGGCTAGAGTGTGGCATAATGTCAATATGTTTTACTTCCTTGTTTTTCATGAGAGTAAAATAGACTATTTATCCTTCCAGGAAAGTCCAGAACACACAAGCATGACAATGCAGCTATTGTGTTAAAAACAAAATGGCACCAGTATCCAGGCACCCATAATGTACATATTTAAGCCATAGTTAAATTTATCATGACTAGATTTCCCAACTTGTCAGCTACACAATACTTTACTACTCTTATACCACTTTGATATTCAGCCATAAGAGCATGGGGACATCAGCAAACCTTGAATTTGTATCTGAAAAGCCACACACACACACACACACACACACACACACACACACACACACACACACACACACATAGATTGAGCTGAGCTTTTAGGTAAGTCCTCACAAACAACAAAGTCCAACAGAGGCTGTTTTATATTTAGTGCCTAAGACTTTAAAGATCACAAGATTAGAGCAGGGTCCTCAATTTATAATAAATAGGCCTTTATATTTTGCTACAGGTAGCCTAAATGGGGAAAAAAGATCTTAAAAAGGAGAGTTATTAAGTATGAAGGTGTGATGTCAAATATACCTGAGTGTAATACTGCGCAGATGAACCCTGCTATTATAATAATTCCACAATGATATTCTAATATTGCTGTTCATTCGGGAATAGAAAGAACATGGATAATTTAGCAGTTACAGTAAGTCGAGTGTAAGTTTTTTAATAAATCAGATTAAGTGAAAATCTATTTGATTTTGTTTTAAAAGTTGAGACTCCTTTGCTCTTTGGAGCTTGTTTATCGGAAGCCAATCTTACCTGTGCGCTAAGCTGTTCACACAGACTGCCTTCAGCTCCGTACCGCTCTGGTCCGTTTTCTTTTCAGTAATTCCCAGCCCGTGTCCAGATTCTCAAAGTGTCACAACCGTATGTCGAGGCATACCTTTAGCCCTCTTTTGGACGAGAGAGTCCAGAGCATCGGAGCTGCTGTGGGTGCCGCGCTTCCTCCCTCCGCTCTCGGTGAAACCCCACAGTCTCTCTGCCTCTCCACCGGACGGACTTCCCCCGTTTAATGCAGGTGTGGCCGCGCACGGCGACAGGGGACGCCGATGGGAGGGGACAGAGAGTCAGCGAATCGACCTCCGCACTGCCGTGGGTCCCCAGAGGGAAACCAGCACATGAAACGGAGTACGACTGCTCCTAATAAATAAAAGATTCACTGTGATTGTGATGAAGGGTTGTCAGTTTAACACGGCAGTAGTTGTTTAACCCTTCCCGTCCAAACGGAGGAAAAATGTCTCTGTAGACTAATCAGTATCTGTAGCTGGTAATAACAAAATGGTATAATATTAATATAACTGATTAACATTAGGGTTGTAATAATGCAGTACCCTTCTTATTTTTCTCCCATTCATCACTCAGCAGTGACATAGCGTGATTGATTTCAAGACAGAAAGCAAATTTCTGAGCAATTTCTATAGCTGCTCCTCTGGAACTCTCCATCATATTGCAGAGTCTTCATCGACAGATGTTTGTAGGGCATTGAGCACTTTAATAGATTGTTTTGCCAACTGCAGTGATAAGCTGTCTTGGTCTTCTAAGAAAAGATTTATTTCTGTTGTGTTTCCCATGCATCCAGCCCATATAGGTTTAAATCCATTAACATTCTAATAACGTGTTTGACAAATGTGCATTTTCTTGTTTGTCTGATTTAGTTGAAATTTGATTTTGTTTTCACCAGCACAGTTCCTGCCCACAGAAACTAAAAGACTGACTGCCTTATACCCTAAAGCATGGGTACAATGGGAAGAAGGGATCGCATTAAAGGCCAGACTTGTGTTTACTGACATGCTTTAATAAAATAAAAATAAAAAACAACAGAAGATATTTTGTGTTATTACACTGTGACACGTCCCAGAAAGCCTTCTTATGTACAATTTCCCCATAGAGGCCTCAGCAAATCAACAAAGAGTCAAAAGGAAAAATAATGAAGCTCTTGCATACATTTTCAAAAGTCTCAGTGTCTATGTCAAAGTAAAGACCGGCTACAGGTACGTAGGTAAACCTGATCCAGATTTGCCTCTGGGCCTTCAGTTTTTCCACATGTGCTGAAGTGAAACTCATCCACCCCTCCACTCTTAATTTGAAGCACCCTGTAATTCGACTCTTCTGAGGAGGAACCTGCTGAAGCCAGAATACACACGTGTTTGGTTTGTACGGATGGGTGGGAGCTACGTTCATACAGCTCACATATTACGACACTGCGCTAACTTGCACCTCTCTTCATCTGTTGATCATTCGGCGTCTGGATCATATTCAACACATCAGCAGATTTCCTTCTTCCAGCACAGACTTCCAGCGCAGTCTTCTTCACATTTGATATTTTTGTCCTCTTTTGGGGCTACATTCCAAAATTAGATCAAGTGCTTCATTCACAGTTAGTCACTCACGTACTGTGGTGCTACCACAGAATGTCATGTGCAGGGAGAGAAGTATTATTTTTAGATCAAAGATACGGGAGCTGATTAGAGTAGATGTGTCGGATGGATACCATAGTGCAAGAGAGTGAGTATGGGAGTGGGGCTGGATCCAAGAACCCTTATTATTGTAATCTGTACATTATACATGCCTGAACATCAGACTGTGTTGCCAACACTTAGTATGCAAAAAATTACATTTTTTTGAACAAAGGTGCCACAGTCAGTTGTACTCTCTGATAAATAGTCTCCTTGTGATATAACACATTGAGCATTGCATCTCTGACACAAAAGAGGTTAGTGGGTGATTTTTGGGGGACTGTACCGAGAGTACCTCTCATCCATTTAGATTATCTGTCGCCTAGTGATGCGCGGTAAATTGGCTAATGTAAAAATAAAATTTTATGCCTCTGGTGGGGGAAAAAGTGGAAGAGTAAAATGGTTTAATCCCAAAAATGAAAGTGAAGAGATATCCATAGCCAGTGTCACCATCACTAATGTTTAGACATGGTGTCCTGTGATGGATTACTGCTATGGCTACAATATTCCAGTTTTAGTACAATTTCATTTGTTCCCAATTTGTTTCCATTTGGGAATGTCATTATTTGGATTTGTTCAATGTCTGATGTGTAATATGCAGCTGTAATGTAAAAAAAAAATAAAAATGGGGGAAATCAGTTCTCACTCCCTGACACAAGCACAAATCAAGCAATACGTAACTGAACTCTTTCTAGCAATCAAATAACAT